>MDKI01080680.1:0-39634 GCA_005239505.1 Nicotiana paniculata | reverse complement strand
GCAGAACCCATTCCTAATTGGTTCCTAAATTGGTGGTCATACCACGGTCCTACGGTCAGAATATTACCGGACCCATTTCTTATGCTATACAAGGAATGGATACAAATTTCGCTCGATTTAAATAAGTTATACCACACAGATCATATCTGTTATTTAGAAAAAATTGACCAGATATATTTCTTTATAGAATTCTCCATTCCATGGATTCATAAATGGAATCCAGAATTGGGATTCACTGATGAACAAATCCCTTGTTTATATAGGACATTTTTTAATAATTTTTGGGATAAATTGATGAAGAAAGATCCCAAAACAAAAGTTTTATATGGTCAAGAACTCTTGGATTCTATTAAAGCAAAAATCCAAGAATACTCAACAACTCCTCAAAGGAGAATAATTGATGATAGTTCAGTCAGACATATTGCTAGAAGAATCTCCATTCAAGAAGGAGATAAGAGCGAAATGATCTCTCAATATTTAGAAGAAGTAAAAAGAAATTTACTTCACTCCCTTAATCAGTATGAAAAATCTGACACTTCGATGCAAAGTGAAACAAGCAACGATGATATGGTAGATGAAGATTCTCAGCCTATGCAATCAGAAAAGATACTATCTGAAAAAGAGATAGATAAGGCAGAAGATTTCGTCCAGCAAATAAAAGAATTAGAAAGACGCGGTCTATAATGAACAGTCAAAACCGCCAAGAACCCCACTGTACAGTAGATACATTGTTTACACAGTAGAAATACTGTATATACAGTAAATACACTGTGTAAGGGACCACATAGGGGACCCATATTACTATACATAGATTCTTTATGTTTTTTTTCTTTCTATACATAGGACTACTTTTTTTGTAAGAGAAGGCATCAGCCATTCTCATTCCCTCTCTTGTAATCTCACTCTCTCTCTCTTGTAAATTTCTCTTTCTCAAGTTAGAAGTAAAGAAAGTTTTCAGATAAGGCCTTGCATCCCGGTATTACAAGGTATTTAATTATTTCTTTAATTAATATTTTTATTACTTCGTTTGTTTCCCCAGCCGTGACAATGTCCCGCTAAAGAATTATATCTATGTTGGCTAAATAGTTTCTGTTACGCATCAACCATGAAAGCTCCAGACTTTATCAAAATATAAAGAGATTTATGTTATAATTGCCTAGCTTGGTTCTGATATGGTGGTACAGTCAGACCTGGTACTGCTCTTATTGGCTTTGCATTAGTGGCTACGTCTAGCAAGCTGCGTGTGACCGCCAAAGCCCGTGAAAGGACCAAGGGCGCAATGGTCTTAAAGCAGTTAGATACCGTTAGACACATGGGTTCAATTTGAGTATGTATTACTGTCTCGACAGGCCCCTTGCTCGGGTAAAAGAATTTACCATACAACTACCCAATTATAAATAAATCTTTGTATATTTTGATTCTTATTCTTATTTCTGAATAAGGATATTTTTTATTTAAATCTGGATGGCCGTGCGGATTACCGCCAGCCCCTAGATCTTGGGTCAACATGGTACTTTTAAATTTTATTTTTATATTTTACTTAAATAAAATGAAAAGATTTAACTATTGCATGTAATTACAAATTTTTAAGATTATTTATTTACTTATAATATTAACTATTATGTAAATCTATTCATGTCCTTATTCGTAGTTTGATACTTAAAAGTACTTTCTGAAAAACTTGGTCAAACACAAATTATTGCTCAAAAGTACTTTTCAGAGTAATTAGCCAAACACAAACTGCTTCTCTCTAAAAGTATTTTTTAAAAGAAAATACTTCTCAAAATAAGCTGATTTATTCAGCTTGGCCAAATAGGCTCTTAGTCTTATATCTTTCTGTCCAGCTCTTTGACACAATTAATGCAGTTGGCCTCATGCGCTAGCATTGGCCAAATAAGTGTGTAGCGTAACAAGCTACCAAGAACAAGAGACTTAGTAAGCGTTTGGACATAAGAATTGTAAATTTTCAAAAAATGGTGAAAAAAATTTTCAAGTGAAAATGGTATTTAAAATTTAGAGTTGTGTTTGAACATAAATTTCAGTTTGGATCATTTTTGAAGTTTTGTGAGTGAAAATTTTGAAAAATATCTTTTTGGAATTTTTCAAATTTTTGAAAACTTTCAAAATGCATCTTCAAGTGAACATTGAAATTTTTTATGAACAAACGCTGATTTCGAAAAAAAGTGAATTTTTTTTTAAAACAAGAAAAAAATAATTTAATGTCCAAATGGGCTCTTAAAGAGAAAGAAAATTGAGGAAAAGGGAAATTTGATTTTCATTGGGAAAAAGGCAGCTTTATACTGACTCGAATGGAATAATTATACCAGTGTCCTGCAGGATGTAACATTGTAGCAGATCAATAATAATTAAACATCACTATACTATACTAATAAAGTTAACAAAATGCTTAGACCAAGACACCTGTCATCAAAATATTTAAAAGACTGTTAACTTTAAGGACTCAACAGAAAAATGCAAAACTATCTACAACTCTAAAATCGGATCTTGTCTTCAGTTCCCAGCGAAATCCTTGATCATGATCTTCAAGGTTGGAATTCAGGAAATCTTCTCAAGTTGCGTCAATTGGCCTATTGCACAAGCGATGTGTGATCCCCCTTTTTGACCAAAATTGTCATCGATTCTGCCACCAATGGACCGTCAGGAGTTGTCAAAGGTCAATACAAACCTTAGGTCCCAACATCTTTTTGAGTTGAGAAACATGAAAGTGAAACAACCTAGATAATATACCAAACCAACTAATTGTATTAACTCTAACACTAATGGGAATTACAAAGTAATTGCTAATGATAATAAGGACAATGCAACAGAAATCTAAGAAGAATGGAGATGAGGAATAGACTGATACAAAATTAGGGATGAGATGAAACACATAACACTTGACAACTTTAGCATCAAAATGCACTACGCCATCTACTATATTTATAACTAGTTTCTCCATGATGCACCTTCAAGCACTAAGCGCCTGAAAATGAGTCCCACATATAATTTTCCAAATTCCAAAATATATCTTCCATCAAGTGACTCGCTGATTTCGCAACAGGAAGACTGGATTTATCCGTGATTCAACTGGGAGTTGAAGACCAGTCCATCTTTTTGATAATCAAATTTTTATTTAATTGTTTGCTTGTAATTTACCTTTCTTTCAATAATTGATCAACTATCTCTACTTTTGACTACGTGATTATACCCGTAAAGTGTTTGAGATTCTAATTGCTGACTAAAAATTGATGTTATACCAAAATTTTATTTGCACCATTCTTTTGGATTTTGCCCAGCCATACAGCTAAGATATGACTGCACATCCATTTAGTGGTAGGCTAAGCTGAGTTTTATTTGTACTTGCAAATTCTTAAAAAGCTCTTTCCAAAATAGGCTCACAAATTCGAGACAATGGAGCGCATGACACACCATGTAGTTTGCACACATTGTCTAGCAAAATTTGAGTTATTTGTGAAGTATTATAAGGATGAGATAAGGCTACATATTTAGTGAATCGTTCTATCAAAACTAAAGTAACCTCCTTACCTTGTAATATTGGTAGACCCTCTATCAAGTCCATGGAGATATGTTCACAAGCTCTCCCATGAATAGGCAAACGCTGTAGTCACAACCTTGTGTAGGCTCTGATATATTTTACGTTCATGCACCACTGATTTCACATCTTAGGCCAATAAAAATAGATTTATGAATATATCAGATACATGCATATCATTAACCAATTTTATCCGAAGACCCTTTTGGTTTCCAACCCAAACTTTTCCTTGAAAACGAAGTAAATCAGTCTGTAGTGTGACTTTTGGTATTACATGCACAGTTTAGTAATTATCTTTTGGGCCTCATGGACATTTGAGTTATGCTACATTTAGGCCCGAGAATTCAGTCATAGGGCCAACCACTATGATTTCCTTACCTCTTTGAGACAAATGCATCAGCTACAATTATTTTTCTTACTCAGTCTATAATCAATCCCATTAAATTTGTTACCCCTTGTGTTGTAAGGCGGTAGTAATGGATGCACTATTCTCTAAGAAATTTTAGACCAAAATGGTTAGTCTTAATCACAAAGTGGTTGGAGCTATTAGCTCTTTTTTGTATTATTACAAGCCCAGATATTTTAGACTCATGCACTACTCCTACTCCCAGCCACTTGCATCAACTTCGACCACAAAGGGTATTTTAAAATCGACAAGGGACAACACTAGTGCTTGTGTCATTGCTAGATTTAAGTTTTCAAAAGCCTTAGTCGCAGCGCCATCCCATAAATACTCGCCTTCTTTAACAATAATATCAAAGATTTACTGATGATTATATAATTTATAGTAAAACGACGGTAGTATCCCATTTTCAAGAAATTTATGCAATCAAGTTTGGGCCAACTGATCATAGCTTCAATTTTAGATAACTCTTTCTCCGATAATACATGAACCAAATACTCATTCTTGGTTTGAGCAAGACTTCGTGCACTCAGATTGATTAGAAAATAATTTCTTCTTTTGGAGCAACTTAAATACTAATTAGAGATGTTCTAAGTGTTCTTCCACGAAAGTACTATAGACCAATATATTATCAAAAAATATAAGTTCAAACTTCCTTAGGTATGTGCCGCATATGTTATGCATTAAGGCTTGAAATGCTGTTGGGGAATTTGTCAGCCCAAATGGCATGACAATGAATTCCCAAAACCCATAATGCATTTTGATAGCCATTTTATGTTGAGAAATTTTCAGAAATGACTATTGTTTAGTGGTTATTAACTTCCTATAATTATCATATACATAATTACTTTCCGTAGCTACCTTTCAGTTGTTATGGTAATGTATTCGAGCTACTGTATTCATGAATACAACAACAAAAATCGGTTAAAAGATAGGAGTCCAGCTGTCAGCCGTTGTATTCATATATATTCATGAATAAAATGTAATAATAGGTCTCTCCAGTTGTTTAATAACGAAAAGCTGCTAATTTAATGGGATACACTTCTAATATAACTCACCCAAATCAATTATAAGACACAACAGTATCAATCCAATTAATGAGATGATTTATTAGACGCTAAACACCAAAAAATAGAGCATTTTTCAGAGTTTCGGTCCTTCTTTTTTCTGATACAATTCAATTTTTTTCTTCTTTTTTTCTAACATTATTCGAGGTTCATAATAAACATAGTGCTTGTATTCGATTTTCTGTATATGAATACATCATGTATTTTTGTCGGATACAACCTGTAATAGTAACCCACTGCCTGCCAGTGGCAGAGGTAGGATCTTCGCGAGGGGGGTTCAAAAAAAAAAAAGTTAAAAAAAATTGTAGCTAGTAGGAATTGAACCTATGACCTTACATAAGTTTTGAACCCCCTTGACCACTAAGCTAAACTTTTGGATTGTGTCAAGGGGATTCAAAACTTAATATATAGAGGTAAAAAATAAATTTTTCCTTATATACAGTGTAATTTTTTGGCGAAGGGGGTTTGGGTGAACCCCCTTCCGCCCCCCTAAATCCGCCCATGTTGCCTACATATTTCATAATAAACCTAGTTGTCACGTCTTTAGTCATTAACTAAGTACACGTGCGGCACTTGACACTTGCTCACGATCTTGCACAACTTGCTCACATTCTTGCTATGGCAAGTCAGCCTTACTACACTCAAGATCGCTAAGAGAATGGTAGAAAGAACATAAGAGAATTGTTAAGGGAAGCTTTGTATTAGAGAGAACTTGATTATTTTGCTTGGTGAATTTACAAATGAATGCCCGCTATTTATACTAATCACATAGGTGCTAGTGTGTAAATAATAATTGTTCCACAAGTCCTTCCATATTTGCAAATAAGTACACCTTCTAGAATTTTCTACAAGCCTAGAAGATTCCAAGGACTTTCTTAGCAATTCCATAAGGATCTAGGGTCTTCCAAAGGAAATGTCCATACTTCTATAGAATCTTCTCACAATTGCTAGCCTTCCTCTTATGTAAGCTTCCATATGGCATTAATATATGCCAAATGGTGCCTATGTGGCATGATGACATGGCGGGCCATCACACTCTCCCCCACCTAATATTGCGACGATCGGGGTGCAATGTTGCTGCATAAACTCTCGGATCTTATATTTGAATTGCCACAAGTCTTCATATCATTCCCACGTGGCCTCCTCCGGTGATTGCCCTTTCCAATGACGAGGAACATAGCGGTGGCTTTTTGCCCTTGTTTTTGCCTGGCCTGGTAATCTATGATAGCCTCAATCTCCCTGTCATGCGAGGAGGTGATAGTCATAGATGCTCTACTTGATTGTCCCCTACTTGGATCATGCTTATCTTCATGATATGGCTTAAGCATGATGGCATGGAAGACAGGGTAGATTTTAAGATACGATGGCATGTCAAACTTGTATGAGATCTTGCCTACCTTAGCGATGATCTTAAATGGCCCCTCATACTTGAGAATCACATTATGATGCATGCCCCGTAGTGCCTTGAACTGTCTTGGGTTAAACTTCACCATGACCATGTCCCCAACTCTATAGTCCGTGGGACGCCGCTTACGGTTCACAAACTTCTTCATCTTCTTAGCTGCCCTATCTAAGTAGGACTTAGTAGTGTCAAGCTGCTCCTCCCATCCTTTTGTCCATATGATAAGCCCCCAAACTTTTTCCCTCGAATGCGGCTGGTAATGAATGTGGAGTTTATGGTTGTTGGAATGTGGCTAGCTCAAATGGTGTCCGCCCCGTGGACTCACTCCTCTGCAATTTATAAGAGAATTGGGAGATGTCTAGGAGCCTTGTCCAATCTTTCTGATGCACGCTTACATAATGCCTCGAGTAGCATTCTAGTAAGGCATTGACTCATTTCATTTGTCCATCCGTTTGTGGGTGGAAACTAGTGGAAAAGTGCAGTTCCGTGCCAAGTATGTCGAATAACTCTCTCCAAAAGTTTCCAGTAAAACGGGGGTCTCGATCACTGATAATATGCTTTGGTAAACCCCAATACTTCACCACGTTCTTAAAGAATAGCTTGGCAGTTTCCTTGGCTGTGCAACCCGGTGAGGCAGGCATGAAGGTGGCATATTTAGAAAAACTATCTACGACCACCATAATAGTACCATAACCATCGGACTTCGGTAGGCAAGTGATAAAGTCCATAGTCACGCTCTCCCATGAACTTTCTGCAACTGGTAGTGGCTCCAAAAGTCCTCCGAGCTTTTGTTGCTCAATCTTGTCCTGTTGACAGACAAGACAAGTCTGCACATAATACTTTATGTCATCTCGCATGCGTGGCCAATAGTTGACTGACTCAACCAAGACCCTAGTGCGATGTTGGCCTGGATGACCAGCCCACATTGTGTCATGACTCTCCCTTATGATTCACCGTATAATGTCTCCAAACTTAGGCACGTAGACCCGCCGGCCCATGGTAAGCAATAGACCGTCTTCTACCCAAAAACGTCTCGTCTTGCCCTAGTTGGTGAAATCGATAAGTTGTTTGGCTGCTGTATCATGTTGCATGCCTTCTTTGATAGCTCACGAATGTCCCAACTTGCTGAAGTGATGGCAGCAAGCTCGGCTTTTCGTCTCAAGGCATCGGCTACAACTTTACCTTTGCCCGGCTTGTATTCCAGCACATAATCACACTCGGCCAAGAAATCCTGCCATCTAGCCTGTTTTGGTGTGAGCTTCTTCTGCGTCTGAAAGTAGCTAGTAGCCACATTGTCATTATTGACCATGAACCTCGATCCGAGCAAATAATGTCGTCATGTACGAAGGCAATCCACAATGGCAGTCATTTCCTTCTCTTGCACTGTGTAACGCTGCTCTGTCTCATTTAACTTGCAGCTCTCAAACTCTATGGGATGCTCATCCTGCATCAAGACACCTCCAATAGCGAAGTCTGAGGCATCTGTATGCACCTCAAATGTCTTGGCAAAGTCAGGTAATGCCAAGACTGGCTCCTCTGTTACAGCTGCCTTGAGGTCTTCAAACGCCTTTTGGCAACGGTCCGTCCAAACCCATGGCTTGTTCTTCTTTAGCAAGTCGGTCAATGGTGCGACCTTTGCGGAGTAGCCACTGATGAACCGGTGATAGTAGTTAGCAAGGCCAAGGAAGGATCTCAACTCAGTTACCTTTATAGGTGCCTCTCACTCCTGGATAGCCTGCACCTTAGCCTCGTCCATGCGTAGCTCGGCATTGCTAATCACATGGTGTAAGAATTGCACCTTTGATTGTGCAAACTCGCATTTATCCCTCTTGATGTATAGCTCGTTCTCCCGCAAGACTTGGAAAACCTTCCTTAAGTGCTCCATGTGCTCCTCTAAGGTGTTGTTGTAGATGACTATGTCGTCTAGGTAGACTACAACAAACTGATCAAGGTAGGGATGTAAAATCTTATTCATAAGGGTGCAAAACGTGGCCGGTGCATTGTTTAAGCAGAAGGTCATTACCAACCACTCAAAGGCTCCATATCTCGTCACATATGCTGTCTTTGGCTCATCCCCTTCTGCAATGCGAACCTGGTAGTAGCCATTGCGAAGATACACCTTGGTAAAGTACTTGGCTTGCCCATGTCTATCAAACAAGTCAACAATGAGTGATATTGGGTACTTATTCTTCACTGTGACCTTATTAAGTGATCGGTAGTCTATGCACAAGCACAATGACCCATCCTTCTTCTTCTGGAACAATACTGGTGCGCCGAAAGGTGCCTTTGATGGGCAAACGTGACCATCATCTAGCAGCTCTTTCAATTGTTTCCTGATCTCCTCTAGCTCGGGCGGTGACATACGATATGGGGCAAATGCGGGTGTCTTAGCCCCTGGCTCTAACTCAATCTTGTGATCCACCTCTCGCCTAGGCAGCAAGTTCTTAGGCAACTCCTCGGGCATGACATATTTGTTTTCCTCAAGCAACTTCTTTATGCAAGGCGACAGTATCTCTTGAGAACTCTTGTCCTCCTCTAGACTTTTAATGGTTGCCACGAACGTTGGCTCCCCCTTCTTGATCCCCTTGACAACCTGCATGGCTGAGAGTTGTGCTTGGATCTGTCCGTGTGGCACAGTCACTGTAGATACCATGAAAGCTCCTTCTCGCGCCATAACCAACAGATGTTGGAGGTAGGGGTCGATCAAAGCATGACAATGTCTAAAGAACTCTTGCCCCAGTATGATGTCAAAGATATACATAGCGGTTGCTGTAAAGTTTGTAATACCTTTCCAAGTTCCCAATTTGACACCAACTCCATTAGCTACCCCCCACGAGCATTTTGTACCTTGGCATTCACGGTCTTGACGCGAGAGTTGGTTGGAGCAAGCTTCAATTCTAATCTCTTTGCGGCATCCTCAGTCATGAAATTATGATTTGCTCCAGTATCCAACATTGCACGAGAGGGCTTGTTGTTGATGGTGAGATCCATGTACTGATTGCCATTCTCGGTAGGTTGGATAGCTTGCTTTGTGACAGCACCACATAATCCAATCATACCCAGCTGTGCAGTTCCCAAACTCTCTCCTTGCAGTTGCTCCTTCCGTTCACGGACCATGGCACTGAGGCTCTTTAGGTCGGGACAGTTCCTGAAGCCGTGCGGCCCTCCGCATATGTAGCATCCCTTCTTCTCAGCTTATGCCTTTTTCTCGGTGTAGCCTTGCCGGCCACTTGATTTTTTGGAATCTTGAGTCTTGTAGTATTGTTGTTGTATCTCCTTGACTTTTCCACGGTCTCCCCAGCCTTTGACATTTTTAACCTTTGACTCCTTGCCTTTGCCTTTGTCGTGTTTGTCATGCCTGAAATCCATCAACGATTCAGCCTCCACTATAGCATTGTCTATATTCGTGACTTGCCGGCATTGCAACTCTTGTTTAGTCCAATTTTGCAACCCGTCCATGAAGTGGAACAACAAGTCATCATTGGTCAAGTTTGGAATTTGAAGCATACGGATAGTGAATTGCTTGACATAGTCACGTATGCTCCATGTTTGCTTTAACTCCCTAAGCTTGCACCTTGCCTCGTACAAGAAATTGTTTGGAAATAATTGTCGCTTGAACTCGAATTTGAATTGATCCCACGTGATAATAATACATAGAACTTTATCCACGTCGACCATTTTCCTTCTCCACCATAGCATGGCGGTCTCTGAGAGGTACAACACGACAGTGTTGATCTTGGCCTCGTCGTCCCTCACTTTTCCGTGCCTGAAGTAGTTCTCCAAGTTCCAAAGGAAGTTTTCCACTTCTTGTGCATCACGAACACCTTTGAACACTGGGGGTTTGGGAGCCTCTATCTTAGCCTCCCTCATCACCACAACATTGCTGGCTACCTCGGTCGCGCCAACACTAACATGCTCCTCGAGTGACTCTATCTTTGCCTTCATTGCATCGATATTACTCAAAGCCTCCATGGTTTTGCACTCTAAGGCAGTAATGATTTACCTTAGTTCCATCTCGGTCTGTGTACGTCCCTCCAAGTCATTTCGGATACTCTCAATCTCTTCAAGACTGTGCCCCTCAAGAACGCTAAGGGTACCTTCCATGTTACCCAAACATTGGCCAAAGATCTCCATGGCATCCATCCCCGCGTTCATCTTCATCACCCACTCTTTATCGAGCGAAACGTCCTCAGGCAGGACCTCCAATTCATCCTCGCTCGCCTCCGTGGCAGATGGTTCTTGGGATGTAAGCCCTTCGTTTGACCCAACCTGGGGTGGAACCTCCTAGCTCTTGTTGGTGGCATTCCTCTTTTTTTTACGACCGCTCTTGCCAGCATCATCTTGGATGACATTGTCTTGGGTGTTGGCAGTGTTAATTTCTCCATCATTCGCCATTCCCTTAGTTGCAACCTTCGCTCTGATACCACGTTGTCACGTCCTTAGTCGTTAACTAAGTACACGTGCGACACTTGACACTTTCTCACGATCTTGCACAACTTGATCACGTTCTTATTATGCCAAGTCAACCTTACTACACTCAAGATCGCTAAGAGAATGGTAGAAAGAACACAAGAGAATTGTTAAGGGACACTTTTTATTAGAGAGAACTTGATTATTTTGCTTGTGAATTTACAGATTAATGCCCCATATTTATACTAATCACCTAGGGGCTAGTGTGTGAATAATAATTGTTCCAAAAGTCCTTCCATATTTACAAATAAGTACACCTTCTAGAATTTTCTACAATCCTAGAAGATTCCAAGGACTTTCCTAGAAATTCCATAAGGATCTAGGGTCTTCCAAAGGAAATGTTCATACTTCTCTAGAATCTTCTCACAATTGCTAGCCTTCCTCTTATGTAAGCTTCCACATGGCATTAATATATGCCAAATGGTGACTATGTGGCATGATGACATGGAGGGTCATCACATAGTGCTTGTATTTTGTTGTATCTAACAGTTGTGTTCAATGCATTCAAATTTATTTTTTTATTCAAAATATTTTATTTATTTCTAATACATGGTATTAATCCTTTATTGAGTATATTTCATTGGTTGTATTCATTGATTTTCTATTTGTATTGAGAGTATTTTAGTGTATTTCTCTATATTGTTATTTTAAATATAGATGGATAAAGTTAGGTTGAAAACACAGATGAATACAATTAGATTGAATGCATAATTAATTGATGAATAACATCAAAATGATAGAACTAACAATGTATTTAAAAATATTGTTATATGAACTTAAATACATATAAATACATCTTAATACAACAGTCAAAAATTACTATACAAAATAAAAATCAGTGTATGCCTTATCGGATACATATAAATACATCTAAATACAAGAAGAGAAAACTAATGTACAAACTAAAAATTAATGTATTCGGACTCGAATACATATAAATACATCTACAATTAGGGTCATTGCGTATTTTTGTTCTCCTTTCAACTTCAATGGTTGATGATGAACCTGCAAATACAGGTTCCTCTTGAGTGATTTGCAAATCGAAAGATGGCCCTTCAAAATTGAGTGCGTTAATGCATGTTCTCTAGTAAACCTAGCAAAGCTTTTATAGTATCGAAAGATGGCCCTTCGAAATCGAGTGTTTTAATGGGTATTCTGCAGAAAACCTAACAATGGTGAATATTTTTAAAAAAAAATATTGAAGAGAAAAAGAAGAAGCTTTAACTGGTCAAAAACCCAAAAACTTTAACACTTACCACAACTTTTTGGAGCAAAAAATATTAAAAATTGAGGGAGACAATGACGCTGATAAAGGAGAGAGCCGGGGAGAGAAATTTGGAGCAAAAAATATTGAAAACGGCCATGGCAGCTGCTAGGTCTCCATGTAGCCTAGAGAGAGGAGAGAGAGATATTGTGGAGAGAGAAATAAGATACTATGAGATGATTTTGGGAGAGAATAAACTGAAAGAATGAGAGAGAAAAATATTAGACAGCGTATTTAATGGCTTAATGGTAGGAAGTTACCATAAATACATACTTTGTTATTAAATCTAAAAGGTAGCTTTAGAAAATAATAATTTAAAAGGGTTTTTATTTATAATAAATAGGGTGTAAAGCTTTGCTACATGAGGTAAAATTTCCTTTTAAGTTCATATAAGCCCCATTAAGCTCGTCAAGAAGGTCTTCAACCACAAAAAATAGGTATTTTATTCTTAATGGTAATATTATTCAACTTGTGGTAATCCATACATAACCTCCAAGTTGAATCCTTATATTTACCAAATTTCACCAGGCCAACAAAAAGGGACGTGCTTGTAGTAACAAACACTCTTGGCCTCCTATATCTTCTTAATGATTTGCTTAACACCGTCTTCTTGCTCATGGGAATATCAATAAGGTCTTTGATTCACTAGTTTGGAGCCAAGTATTAACTCAATTTCATGGTCACGTGAATGGACGAGGTTAATGTCGTGAATGGACGAGGTTAACGTGTTGGACTCTTTAAAGAGCAAAGCAAATCGGCCCAAAAAATTCTCAACTTGGGCTAGAAGTGTCTCAGAATTTGGCCCTCCTAATTCACATGCTAGACAGTTTTCGGAAGGTCATTCAAATATAGCCAACATTTTCCAAGTCATTGAAAAATAGTTACTATTTTGCTGCAACTGAGACCGGTCCAACATAATATACTGGAGATTCGAGCTCCTGTGTATGAACTTCCAGCATATTATGCTGGACCGGCATACTTATACTGGAGTTCCAGTATACTTATGCTGGAACTCTAGTATATTATAATGGAATTCTAATATATTATGCTGTAGTATTTTCTGAATTTTAAATAATATTTTCGTTCAGATTTATCTTTACATGAAAAGTGGCTAAATTTTGATTACTTTTGAAACTGTGACTATTTTTGAATGACCACTTGTAAATCTTGCTATTTTTAAATTTCTCCCCCTAATTCCAATTGAAAAGTTTGGGCCACCCAGTTGCATCCACCATTGTGCAAAAGCCCAATGATTATTTTGGAATCATTTTGGGTCAATCCTGTAGAGTCTTGATATCCAACGAAAATGGGGAGAAATTAAAAAATAGCCAGATTTACCAGTGATCATTCAAAAATATCCACACTTTCAAAAGTAATCGAAATTTAGTCACTTTTCATGTAAAGATAATTCTGAACGAAAACACTGTTTAAAATCCGGAAAATACTTCAGTATATTATACTGTAGTTCCAGCATAAGTATACTGGAACTCCAACATATTATACTGGAGTTCCAACATAAATATATTGGAACTCTAGCATAATATAATGGAGTTCCAACATAAGTATACTAGAAATCCAGCATAATATACTGGAGTTCCAGCAAAGTATACCAGTCCAGTATAATATGCTGGAAGTTCATACACAAGTGCTCGAATCTCTAATATATTATGCTGAAACTTTTCGCGTGTTGGAGTTTCGGCATAATATGCTGGAAGTTCATATACAGGTGCACCGAACTCCAGTATATTATGCTGGGGACCGATCTTTGTTATAGAAAATTAGTGGCTATTTTTCAATGACTTGGAAAATGCTGGCTATTTTTGAATGACCAGTCCGAAAACTGGCTAGCCCGTGCTATTTTTACACGAAAATGTCACACTATATGGTCTTGTGTATAAAACAAGTGAGGCAATGTAACGACCCGACCGGTCGTTCCGAGAGTTTAGCCATGTTTTTTTTCCATTTCCGCTTCATAATTATTTGTTTCAATTCTTTAGTGTTGCGTTGGGTTGATTGATTCGGGTTCGGCTTGGTTATGGTGAGAAATGAGACACTTACTCTCTTTGATTGGTTATTTAGTTGGAAAAGTCAGCCGGAAGTTGACTTGTAGGTAAATGATCTCGGCATGGGGGTTTTGTGACTCGGATAGCTTCATTAGGTGATTTGGGACTTAGGAGTGTGTTCGGAATGTCATTCAAACGTCCGGAGTAGAATTAGGCTTGAATTGGCAAAATTGGATTTTTGGTAATTTCCGGTCGGCAGTGAAAAATTAGATATCGGGTTTGGAATGGAATTTCGAAAGTTGGAGCAGGTCCGTAGTTTCATTTAGGACGTGTGTGAAAATTTTCAGGTCATTCGGACGTGGTTTGGGTGGTTTCGGCACCGTTGGCGGATTTCAGAAGTTTAGAAATCTTTAGGCTAAAATTTAGATTTGATTTGGTGTTTTGATGTTTTTTTAGCGTTCCGAGGGTACGACTAGGTTGGTATATTAATATATGAGTTGTTGGTACTTTTGGTTGAGGCCCCGAGAGGCTCGGGATTGATTTCAGATGATTTCAGGAGGTTGGAAGTTGGGAAAAATTGCAGTAAAGGGCTGCTGGTGTAGGCCTTCTGGTGTGGCCGCACCTGCGGACGGGGAGCCGCAGGTGTGAAGGCGCAGGTGCGGAATGCCTTGCGCATATGCGAAAAATAAAAACCTGGTTAGGGAGCGGAGGTGCGGAAGTTGGGTCGCATCTGCGGGCCCGCAGGTGCGTGTTGAGGACCACAAATGCGGAATTTTGACTTTAAGTGAGTCTCTGCACCTGCGAGAAATTTTTCGCAGGTGCGGGATTTTGGTCGCAGGTGTGAGATTGCTGGGCAGAGCATATAAATAGTAGCCTTCGCGAATTTTTGGCTTATTTCATCAAAATCTTCATACGGGTTGGAGCTTTTGGGAGTGATTTGAAGAGGAAAATCAAGGGAACTTCGTGGAGGTAAGACTTTTGGACCTAAACCTCATTTCTATAGTGTTATTTGACTGATTAGAGGTGATATTTATGGAAATTTATGACTAAATTTGGGGGTTTTAGGGCTTGAGAATTGGGGACTTAAATTAAGGAATTGAGGGGTCGTTTATGGTTGGATTTTGATGTATTTGGTATGTATGAACTCGTGAGAGAGTAAATATTCTAGTTTTGTGATTTTTATCGGAATCCGAGATGTGGGCCTGGGGGATCGGATTTGGCCAATTTCGAGATTATTGATGTAAATTTGATATTTTCGAGTGGGCTTTGTCCCTTTAGCATATTTTGATGATATGAATCTGTTTTGAATAGACTCGGAGAGCATTGAGGTCGAGTTAAGAGGCAAAGGCATCGCGGAGTAGTTTTCTTCCGGTTTGAGGTAAGTAACGAACGTAAATCTTGACCTGAGGGTATGAAACCCCGGTGTTTCATATTGTTTTGATAAATGAGGTGACACACATGCTAGATGACGGGCGTGTGGGCGTGCACCGGTAGGGATTGTGACTTGGTCCGTCCTATAGCGACTATTAAGCCGCGTATTTGATTTGAAATCACGTGATACTCCGTGTTTTTGAGATTTACACTATATTTGGGCTGTATGCCATGTTTGGGGCCTTGTGCTGACCTGTTTGGACCCTCAGGGGCGTTTTACTACTATTCCTCACACTGTTTTTGATAGAAAATATGATCTCAGTCATGATTTATACTTGTTCATTTTCATTCGTTTTTATCACCCTGTTTTCAAACAAATGAAAAATGTTTTGGGCTGGGTCTCTGTAGTTGTGGTGAGATGCCCGAGTGTCTTGTGAGGGTGATGATTGAGCGAGCCCGAGAGCTGTATTTGTGAGGATAATGATGGATCGGGCTGCACGTCGTAGCGTTATTTACATATATATTGGGTTAGGCTGCACGCCGCAATGATATATATATATTGGATCGGGCTGCACGCCGCAACGTTTATATATATTGGATCGGGCTGCACGCCCCAGCGATATAGCGCTTGAGCTGAAGGAGCCCCTCCGGAGTCTGTACAACCCTAGCGAGTGCAGTCGACTATTTATGGATCGGGTTGTATGCCACAATATTATATATATATATATATATATATATATGGATCGGGTTGCGCGCCACAACGATTATTATATGATACCTATTGAGTGTGAGTGCTGCGTATGAGTGGTGATTGACGAGAGATGAGTCATGAGTGACTGAGAGGCTTGCCCGAGAGGCTTTATTTGTGAGTGACACTGTGCCCGAGGGGCTTATTTTCTATGAAACTACTGTTTTCACTCTTCTTTGTATTTCTGCCTCTAAACGATAAATGTCGAATAAATGCTTTACATGAGATTTGAAGGGAGAAAAATGGAGTTTATGACTCGGAACGTAGATTTCCTAACTTGTTTTACTGTTTTCCACTGATATTTCTTATACGATCTTTACCCGATTTTAAAGCTCGTCACTGCACTCAAGTCCTTATTTATATTTGTTACTTACTGAGTTGGTGTACTCACATTACTCCCTGCACCTTGTGTGCAGATCCAGATGCCCGGATCGAGTGAGACTCAATTGTTCTCAGTGGAGTTGGTCGGAGATTGTGAGGTAGTTGCACGACGTTCGCAGCCCCACCCTTTTCCCTCTCATTTTTGTCACATATTTACATTTTCCTAGACTTGATGTATTAAGGAAATATCGTGTCAGATTCTATGTTCTATTTAGCGCTCATGACTGTTGACTCCGGGTTTTGGGGATTTTTGTTCAGATATTTCTTTGATTATCCGCAGATTTTAAATACTAAACGTGCAAGATTTTTGATACATTGCGTTGTTGTTTTAAATGGGAAGCTCCTTGTTTGATGTTCAGTAAACTGGCTAGCCTAGTACTATGATAGGCGCCATCACGACCAGTGTAGATTTGGGGTCGTGACAAGTTGGTATCAGAACGTAGGTTACATAGGACTCACCGGTCATGAGTAGGTTCAATAGAGTCTTGCGGATCGGTGCGGAGACGTCTGTACTTATCTTTGAGAGGCTGCGGAACCCTTAGGAAAAATCTCACATTTCTTGAATTCTTGTCGTGCGAATTTATAGATTCTGGCCAGTAAACTTCTATTATTTAATTCCCTTACCAGTGGGACCCATGAGGGGCCGAAGCCGTGGTAGAGGTAGAGGTGCAACTCGTGCAGTTGTCGTGGCAGTACCTATAGACCCGCCTATTGTTCCAGATCAGGTCCCAGCCCGAGATGCTCCAGTGGGAAAATCTCAGGCACCAGCTGTGCCTATTGTTATTCCGGGTCTTCAGGAGACCTTGGCCCAGATTCTCACTACATGCACCAGTCTTGCTCAAGCAGTCATTATTCCTACATCAGCCGCTACTTCTCAGGTCGGGGGAGGCACTCAGACTCCAACTGCCCGTACACCTGAGCAGGTTATTCAGGGGCTTCAGACCCCGGAGACAGTCCCAGTTCAGTCGGTTGCTCCGACCCAGGATTTTGTGGTTCCAGCTATGGCTGACGATGAGCAACACAGGTTGGAGAGATTGAGAGGCTTCGACCTCTGACTTTCAGTGATGCTGAGGGAGAGGATGCCCAGGGGTTCTTAGACAAGTGTCAGAGGATGCTTCGCACGGTAGGGATATTGGAGACCAGTGCGGTCTCGTTTACTACCTTCCAGTTCTCAAGAGTTGCATTCACTTGGTAGGAGGCTTATGAGAGGCGTAGGCCCGTTGGTGCAACTCCCCTTTCTTGGCAGTAGTTTTCCACTCTCTTCTTAGAGAAGTATGTTCCACAGTCCCACAGAGAAGAGCTGTGCAGGTAGTTTGAGCAGCTGTGACAGGGAGATATGACGGTGTCACAGTATGAGATGAGGTTTTCGAATCTTTCCCGTCATGCTATTTGGCTAGTCCCTACAGAGAGAGATAGGATCAGGATATTTGTGGATGGCCTCTCGTATCATCTTCGTATTCTTATGACTAGAGAGAGAGTGTCGAGTGCTACTTTTGAGAAGGTAGTTGATGTTACCCGAGAGATTGAGTCGGTTTGCTTCCAGGACCGAGATGAGAGGGAGGCCAAGAGGCCTCGAAGATCTGGTAGTTATGGTGGTGTTCCTTTGGGGGGGTTAGTTCTGTAATGACCCGACCGATCGTTTTGAGCTCCAGCGTGTCGTTCAGCGGTTTGAGGTCGTGAGCAGCTTCATTTCAGGTATTATGACCCGTGGGCGTTTTCGAAATTGAATTTCGGAAAGTTTAGAGTTGGTTGGAAAGAAAATTCTTATTTCAGAAGCCTTAAGTTGGAGAAATGGACTAAGATTGGAATTTTAAGTAAATGACCTCAGAATCAGGATTTAAGGGTTCCTGCAGGTTCGTATGATGATTTTGGACCTGGGCGTATGTCCGGATCAGGTTTTGGATAACCCGGGGGCGTTTCAGTGCATATTGTGGAAGTTATCATTTTAGAAGAATTTCATAAATTTGGGCTTGAAGTGCATTTCAGAGTTATTGATGTCCGTTTGGGATTCCGAGTCTGGGAATAGCTTCGTATGGTGATTCTGGATTTGGGAGCGCGATCGGAAGTGAATTCGGATACCCGGAGGTCATTTTGAAGTCATTTGGCTAAAAATAGGAATTTGAAGGGTTTTGGAGAAATCCGAACGGAAGTGAAAATTTTGATATCGGGGTAGGAATGCGATTCCAAAAGTTGGAGCAGGTCCGTAAAGTCGAATACGACTTGTGTTCAAAATTTAGGGTCAATCGGACGTGATTTGATAGGTTTCGGCATCAGATGTATAAGTTGAAAATTTCTAAGTTCATAAAGTTGAATTTTAGTGCGATTCGTGATTTCCGCATTTTTTGATGTGACTTGAAGCCTCGAGCAAGTCCGTGTGAGGTTATGGATTGAGTCATGTGATTGAACGGGGTCCCGAGGGCCTCGGGTGTGTTTCGGGATGGTTCCAGGTTATTTCCAAGTGAATGGTTGCTGCTGTTTTTCTGGTGTTTTGGGGGTTCAGTGCGATCGCGGCATTAGTTGTGCGATCGCGGAGAAGGATTTGGAGGGAGCTGGAAAAAGGCATGTGCGATCGCATGCATGCTTGTGTGATCACAGAGAAGAAAAATCTGTGTAGCATACTTGGCATGTGCGATTGCGGCTAGTTGTGTGCGGTCGCACAGAAGGTATTCCTGGCAGTGTTCAATTTAAGACGGATTTGCCATTTCTCTCATATATCTCTCATGGTTGGGGCGCTTTTGGAGGATTTCAAAGGGTGATTTTCATCAAGCATCAAGAGCTAAGTGATTCCTTCTCATTTCCAAGTTAATTCAAGGTTTATACATGGAATTAGACATGAAAATTGTGGGAAAACTGAAAATCTTAAAGAAACCTAGAAAATGGTAATTTGGATTTTTAGCCACGAATTTGAGCATGGAATTTAGTGTAAATTGTATATTTGAACTAGTAAATCTATGGGTAGGACTTACATTCGAGAAAATTCGGATTTTGGGCACGTGGGCCCGAGGGTATTTTGGTCATTTCACTAAGCGGGGTTGGAAAATTTTATAATTTGAAATTGTTGCAGATATTAGTGTATATTTTCATTGGTTTGCCGTTATTTGGATAGTTTTGGGGCGTTGTGCGTCCGTTGGAGTCGTCGGAAGGGCTTGGAAGCCGATATTGAAATTTCAGAGCGAGGTAAGTCTCCTTCTAACTTTGTGAGGGGAAATTGTCCCCCTAGGTGAATTGATTAAGTATGTGTTATTAGCTTCAGGGGCTACGTACGCACGAGGTGACGGGAGTCCGTGCGTAGCTACTATTGTGCCATGTCCGAGTAGCCTAGGACCCACTAGCATGTCTTATGTGTTGTACCTGTGATCCTCCCTGTATTACTTGACTGCTAATATAATCGAATCATAATTTAATATCTAAAGAAGACTAGAGTTCATTTTCTTAATCAGCTAGAAAGAGAATTGTTTTACCCAGTGGATAATTGTATACTTGATAAAGTGATATTATTGAACATTATTCGACTTGGCAAATAAATTTCGAAAAAAAAGGATTTAAACACTATTTTATGGTTTTTAAAAGAGAGATCTGTCAATTACTTGAGTATTTATTTTTCCGACGTATTCGGGGTGGACTGTTGATCGTGCCTGACTGCATGTGACCGCTTCGCAATTTACATTCCGCGGGCGGAGCATTATTTCCCCCACTGTCATGGGAGCGGTCCGTACGCCACGGCGGTTTGAAAAATGCACTTATGGTTCGGGCCGTTCGACCCTCGACAATGCATAGACATGAGTATTTTATTGAGAGGTGCACTTATGGTTCGGGCCGTTCGACCCTCGGCAGTGCATAGACATGAGTATTTTATTGAGAGGTGCACTTTTGGTACGGGCCATTCGATCCTTGGAAGTGCACAGAGATGATTATTATGACAGCTCAGGCCGGTTGTCCTTATCCCGTATACGCATGCTAAATTGTTGAACGTTTTTCATGGATTTTTAAAAGTAATAAGATATTTGGGGGAAAATAAAGAGGAAATTGTTTATTTAAGATATTTGGGGAAAATGAGGAAGTGGTAACTGTTTGTTTACTTCCAGTATTTACTTGGATTTCAGTGCCTTATATATATTGTTGTTTTACTACCTTTACATGCCTACCGTGTTCATCATATGCTGTTAATAAATTTGCTAGCCCTTAGTGAGTGTCTAATTCGGCCTCTCGTCACTACCTCTCTGAGGTTAGGCGGGCGACTCACTGAGTACATGTTGTTTTTGTACTCATGCTACACTTGCTGTGAATTTTTATTGCACAGGTACTTTCATAGCAATGTGAAGGATTCGGAGACTTAGGCGAGCTGCATCATCCGGAGGCGATCCGCAGCTGACAGAGTCTCCCTCGTTCTGTATTTTTTTTCATTTTAAAATTTCCTAGTCCAATTTGTATTTCGAACAGGCTTTGTGATTGTTGTATAAATTCTTAGAAAATTCTCATTTACTTGTGACACCGGGTTCTGGGATGTGTTGGAATGTGTTGGGATATAATTGCTAAAATGGAATATTCAAACTATTGTTTTAATCGACATATTTTATTTAGTTAATATGTAATAAAGTGTAAGGAAATGTTTTTTCATAAATGTTAAAACAGGAAATTGTTTCAATTAATTAATGATTGGCTTGCCTGACAATGATGTCTGGCGCCACCACGACCTTAGGGGTTTTGGGTCGTGACAACATGGTATCAGAGCACTAGGTTCCCTTAGGTCTCACGAGTCATGAGCAAGTCTAGTAGAGTCTTGCGGATCGGTACAGAGACGTCTGTGCTTATCTTCGAGAGGCTACAAGGCTATTAGGAGTACTTCCCTTCTTGATTCTCATCGTGCGATTTGATTCCTTTAATACTTATGCCTAAGTTTATTCTTACTCAATCTTACGCGTCGCGAAGCGCTTGCTATGAATCTGGTATTTGAAGAATTGAAATGGTGCTACAGATGTAATTCGAGATATTTCTATGTATAATTGGTTAGGGCTGTTGTTATGGCCCTGCAAAAGAATAATATGTTATTTCAGCTCAGTAGCTGTGTTTTTGAGAGCGTTAAGGCTATGCTCAGGTAGTGATGATGCTTGCGATTGGTTATCGTGTGATGTCGATATGATGATTGAATGCTTGCCCGTATGTTGGGGGTGATGAATTGTTTGAAGGGAGGTCTTCTCAGAGTTTGATTTCGAGATTTCGGTATTTTAGTTTCGGTAGGGGAAAGGCATTTGGATTATGAATGGTCCGGTTGGGGTTGATAAAGTCATAAGACTTGGTGTCTTCAAGTGAGGTGGGATATGCACTTGTGACATGAAGTCGTCGTCGTTGATCGAATGTAATGTGTTAAGTTTGTTGGTGCCATGGTTTCTTCGGTTGGGGTCAGAGTATTGAGAATAAGTATTGAAGAATGCGGTTGACATAAAATGATCCTGAAAGGAGACTAGGCGGTGGTTCCATTTCTAGGAGGCCAGGTGTAAGAAGCTGAAGACGAGCAGTTGCAAAGTGGGGGAGCGACAACATAGCTTGGAATTTGAAGGTATTGTCACGCATTTAATGGATGTCCATGAGGAGCAGACGGACTAGTAACGTTGGTAAATGAAGCAGGGCGTAGGATGGGGTATTGAAGTCGCAGAGAGCGTGCATTTCAGCGTCATTGGAAGGTGTCCGCGGGTGATTTTCGTAGGTGGGTTATCTCCTGTGAATAGGTTAGCGGTGGCATGGTTGGCAAGTCTTTGTGAGGGGTTATAGTGGCTATTATGTGGGAGGAAAAATGTGTGAATGATGCTAGAGAGTTTGAGTATTTAGGGAGTGCTAGCAAGAGAATTTGGAAGAATTGGACGGATTGGTGGAGCAAGATCGTGTTATCAAAGGAGAAAGGATCTCGGCAAGGTCTAGAGTGGTGCAAGGAGTAGCTTCGGGCTAAGTGGGGGAGTCCCACCATCTGCAGTTGGGTTGCAAGATTGTTTTATCATAGGGTTGCGGATTTTTGTCGTGTTGGCAAGTTATTACAGCTAAGGGAAAGGAGTAAGATGGTGATTGTGCGTGGGATTTGATGAATGTGTACAAAAGTTGGCCCTGTCGGACCTGGGTTAGGCTTTGGAAGATTCAAAATTTTGCTTAAGGCATAGGTTAGTTGTCAGGATAGTGACTCGGTCACGTGTTTCATTGAAAGGGGTGTTCATGTGCTAGGAGAGCCTTGGAGTTGATTGTATTCGGGACCAGTCAGAGTGGGTGACTCTCAATAGCGCTCCTAGTGAATTTAAAAGTTAAGGATGCGGTGTTTAAGGGTTTTAGGCAGCAGTATGATCGAGAATCGAGCTTTTGCAGAGTAATTTCGGAGAAAAAGGAGGATGGTTGGAATGTTCTATGATATGTTTCAGCATGCATGATAGTATTGGAGGAGTGAGAGAAATGAACTCCGGATTGTAGAAACACTATCAGGAGGGTATGAGACGGGCTGCGGGATTTAGGCAGCATAGTCTCGTGAATCAAGGTCACTCTGGATGAGTGAGGGTTGATTCTGCTATGAGTGGAAGGAAGTTGCTATTATTCCTGAAGCAATTGAAGATGATTAAAAGAAGATAGATTGATTAGCCATGGTTGAAATGGCACGTTTGCGGCAGTGATCAGTTCCTTTGATGTGATTAAGTTATGCATGTGGTTTCTGCCGGTGTGTGCGGGGCTTGTCGGCTGTCGTAACGGATTTCATGTGAGAGAATTTGAATGCTATGGCCTGTCGGGTGTAGGCGGATCCCAGAAGGGTTATGGTGGTATAGATTACTACTTAAGGATTTGCATGTTGGGTAGTTGTGAGAATTCACTCGTGTATTGAGATAGTACTCTTGAATCGAGTTAAGTAAGAGGTTTCTACATGATGAAGTGTTCACCTTGTTAGTGGTTCAGAAGTTATGATGGAATTCTTGCGTTACCTCGTATTGGCATGTTAGGTGCGGTAAGCAGTATATAACTGGGAGTAAGAATCGAGATTGCGGTTCAGTGTTAATAAGGATGCCATGATCTCGGAAAAAGCAAGAAAGAGTGATTTGAAAGTTTAGAGTAAGCTGGTGTTATCTTCAGTGTCACCTAAGATCGATATTCGGTGAAAAAGGCTTTGTACCCTGGTCATGGGTTCTTGATGTGTTGTGCAATATTAGTGTGGTCGGTGATGCAGATGTGCATATCTGTTACTTGGTGTGGAAAGTCGTGGGAGCGTAACCACGAGAAGATTGTACAAGTGTGACAAGTAGTCACTTAATGTATTGAAGATTTGGACTGAGTATAAAGAAGTGCAATATTGCTTATTTGAGAATTTATTCCCGGAAGGCGTTCAACTCATTTGGTTGTGGATTGTGGGGTGTTTGTCCCGACTATGATGGTTATTCTTGCATATTATGAGAGGAAGTGGGTTAATATGGACCCAGGTAAGGCTGTTGGCCTAGTTTGGTGCGAGCAAGGTAGACTCGATGTTTGTGGATGGATTTAAATATGATTATAGGCTCCGTATGAGCCAGGCATGTTTATTTCAGTAGAGCGCTTTTCATGGAAAGGTATTAGAACAACAGATGTTACGTCTTCGTCAAATTCATGTGATTTATGATTGTGTCGTGTGAGTTGTGAAACGGCATGATGATTTCTTATGAGTTGAGATCTCCGCGTAGTGATGATGTTATGTGAGCAGGATAGCTCTTGAGATCCAGAGTGTATATATATATATATCGCACCTCAGTTGTGCTTGAGTTTTGTAGCATGCGGCTTTGTCAGTCTCCCCAGGATGGTATTATTCACTTAGCGTGCTTGTGACTGATATTCGGTAATGTGTAATAGTGATCAATTCAGCTCCGTATATATTTCCTTATGTGAGTTTTACGATGGGATCGGGTGGCACGCCACCACGAGTATGTTATTTGGATCGGGTTGCACACCGCAACAGTGTGATGATGAGAAGGGTTAATATATATTTATTTTTCTTATGTTTTACTTCCTATTTTCTGAGAAAAGTTCATATTAGTTGCGTGAGTTGAATAGTCCCTTCCTGAGTCATTTCTTATCTATCATGTTCGAGTTATGGCCTATCGGCATGATGTGGTATCATGTGAGGCTGTTGCTCATGTTTGGGGTGATTTGTTGTCTAAGCAGTTCACATTGGGTGAGACGATATTATCGGATCAAGATCAATTCGATAAGGTTATGTGACATGTATATTAAAGAACAAATACCACTATTCAGGTTCGTAATGAGGTGATGATTCGAGTCAAGATGATTTATTCAATGATTTGTTAACTCTGCAGTTGGGTATGAATTTCTGCACAGCTTCTCCGTTGTGGTGGTATCGTCAGCATTATAGCATTATATATGTATATACATCATGAAGTGCATTGGGAGCATCATATCGTGGAGTTTTGGCTATTAAGGTTCAGGGAACGTCGTTGTGGTTAGATGATGAGTTTTGCGGTGCATGGTGCTAATTCAGCAAAGGTATGCAGTCATGTTCTGGTATACCGTGTGGTAGTTGATACGGTGGTTATATATTGGAACTAGGTCTGGCAGAGAATTTCAAGTATTGGAACTAGGTTATGAGCTTATTATATGGATAAAAGGAGAAATCTTCAGATTTGATCAAGATAATATACTCAATTGGGTTGTGGTAGCACGAGCAGGTGCTTGAAGTGTTAAACAGTGATTTCAGATAATTCCAGAGCAGTTCTTAGCACGTTCGAGGACGAACGTCTGTTTAAGTGGGAGAGAATGTAACGACCCGGCCGATTGTTTTGAGCTCCAGCGCGTCTTTCGGCGGTTTCAGGCCGTGAGCAACTTCGTTTTAGGTATTATGACCCGTGGGCGTGGTAGGAATTGAATTTCAGGAAGTTTAGAGTTGGTTGGAAAGAAAATTCTCATTTCAGAAGCCTTAAGTTGGAGAAATGGACTAAGATTAGAATTTTGAGTAAACGACCTCAGAATCAGGATTTGAGGGTTCCTACACGTTCGTATGATGATTTCGAACTTGGGCGTATGTCCGGATCGGGTTTTGGATAACCCGAGAGCATTTCGGTGCATATTGTGGAAGTTATCATTTTAGAAGAATTTCATAAATTTGGGCTTGAAGTGCATTTTAGAGTTATTGATGTCTGTTTGGGATTCTGATTCTGGGAATAGCTTCATATGGTGATTCTGGAGTTGGGAGCGCGATCGGAAGTGAATTCAGATGTTCGGAGGTCATTTTGAAGTCATTTGGCTAAAGATAGGAATTTGAAGGTTTTTGGAGAAATCCGACCGGATGTGAAAATTTTGATATCGGGGTTGGAATGCGATTCCGAAAGTTGGAGCAGGTCCGTAATATCTAATATGACTTGTGTGCAAAATTTGGGATCAATCGGACGTGATTTGGTAGGTTTCGGCATCAGATGTAAAAGTTGGAAATTTCTAAGTTCATAAAGTTGAATTTTAGTGCGATTCGTGATTTTGACATTGTTTGATGTGATTTGAAGCCTCGAGCAAGTCCGTGTGAGGTTATGGGACTGAGTCGTGTGATTGGACGGGGTCCCGAGGGCCTCGGTTGTGTTTCGGGATGGTTCCGAGTTATTTCCAAGTGAATGGTTGCTGCTGTTTTTCTGGTGTTTTGGGGGTTCAGTGCGATCGCGGAGAAGGATTTAGAGGGAGCTGGAAAAAGGCATGTGCGATAGCAAGCATGCTTGTGCGATCGCGGAGAAGGATTTGGAGGGAGCTGGAAAAAGGCATATGCGATCGAGGGCATGCTTGTGCGATCGCGGAGAAGGATTTGGAGGGAGTTGGAAAAAGGCCTGTGCGATCGCATGCATGCTTGTGCGATCGCAGAGAAGAAAAATCTGTGTAGCATACTTGGCATGTGCGATTGCGGCTAGTTGTGTGCGGTCGCACAGAAGGTTTTCCTGGCAGTGTTCAATTTAAGACGGATTTTTGCCATTTCTCTCATATATCTCTCATGGTTGGGGCGATTTTGGAGGATTTCAAAGGGTGATTTTCATCAAGCATCAAGAGCTAAGTGATTCCTTCTCATTTCCAAGTTAATTCAAGGTTTATACATGGAATTAGACATGAAAATTGTGGGAAAACTGAAAATCTTAAAGAAACCTAGAAAATGGTAATTTGGATTTTTAGCCACGAATTTGAGCATGGAATTTAGTGTAAATTGTATATTTGAACTACTATTATGCCATGTCCGGGTAGCCTAGGACCCACTAGCATGCCTTATGTGTTGTACCCGTGATCCTGCATGTATTACTTGACTGCTAATATAATCGAAATCGTAATTTAATATCTAAAGAAGACTAGAGTTCATTTTATTAATCAACTGGAAAGATAATTGTTTTCCCCCGTGGAGAATTGTATACTTGATAAAGTGATATTATTGAACATTATTCGACTTGGCAAATAAATTTCGAAAAAAAGGATTTAAACACTATTTTATGGTTTTTAAAAGAGAGATCTGTCAATTACTTGAGTATTTGTTTTCCCGACGTATTCGGGGTGGACTGTTGATTGTGCCTGACTGTATGTGACCGCTGCGCAATTTACATTCCGCGAGCGGAGTGTTATTTCCCTCACTCTCATGGGAGCGGGCCGTACGCCACGGCGTATTGAAAAATGCACTTATGGTTCGGGCTGTTCGACCCTTGGCAGTGCATAGACATGAGTATTTTATTGAGATGTGCACTTATGGTTCGGGCCGTTCGACCCTCGACAGTGCATAAACATGAGTATTTTATTGAGAGTTGCACTTTTGGTATGGGTCGTTCGATCCTCGGCAGTGCATAGAGATGATTATTATGACAGCTCAGGTCGACTGTCCTTATCCCGTATGCGCATGCTAAATTGTTAAACGTTTTTCATGGATTTTTAAAAGTAATAAGATATTTGGGGAAAAATAAAGAGGAAATTATTTATTTAAGATATTTGGGAAAAATGAGGAAGTGGTAACTGTTTGTTTACTTCCAGTATTTACTTGGATTTCATTGCCTTATATATATTGCTGTTTTACTACCTTTACATGCCTACCGTGTTCATCATATGCTGTTAATAAATTTGTTGGCCCTTAGTGAGTGTCTAATTCGACCTCTCGTCACTACCTCTCTGAGGTTAGGCGGACGACTTACTGAGTACACGTTATTTTTGTACTCATGCTACACTTGCTGTGCATTTTTATTGCACAGGTACTTTCATAGCAATGTGGAGGATTTGGAGACTTAGGCGAGCTGCATCATCTGGAGGCGATCCGCAGCTGACAAAGTCTCCCTCGTTCTGTATTTGTTTTCATTTTAAAATATCCTAGTCCAATTTGTATTTCGGACAGGCTTTGTGATGATTGTATAAATTCTTAGAAAATGCTCATGTACTTGTGACACCCGGTTCTGGGATGTGTTGGGATATAATTGCTAAAATGGAATATTCATACTATTGTTTTACTCGACATATTTTATTTAGTTAATATGTAATAAAGTGTAAGGAAATGCTTTTTCATAAATGTTAAAACAAGAAATTGTTTCAATTAATTAATGATTGACTTGCCTGACAACGATGTCCGGCGCCACCACGACCTTATGGGTTTTGGGTCGTGATAAGTTCCATCACGGCAGGGGCCGTCCATTCAGACAGGCTCAGTCGGTCCGCTCAGGTTATCTTGGTGGATCCGCATGTCGTGGTCCTCACAGTTCTCATCAGGAGCAACCATCATTTAGTTCTATTCCATCCCAGAGTTCATCTCGAGCACCGTTGGTTCAGGACTCATCTATGCCTGATTCTTCCAGAGGTTATCATGGTGCTAGGGGTTCCCTTCAATCCCCATATCCAGCCCCGGTGAGTTGTTAGGAGTGTGGGGAGTTTATGCATATGAGGCGGCAATGTCCTCATTTTTTTGGGGGTCCTTCTCAGCAGAGGGGTCATCCCTCGACATCAACTCCAGTTACTTCACCACCCGCCCAGGCTGCGAGGGGTGGGGGTTAGGCAGCTAAAGGCTGCCGTAGAGGGGGAGGTTGATCTGATGGAGGTCAGACTCGTTTCTATGAACTTCCAGCCAGGCCAGATGCTATAGCCTCTGATGTAGTTGTGAACACCCAATTTTTTCTCCGCAGGGAAATTACTCCTAAAAATTATCCAAAAGTAATTTTCTATGAATTTTAGGAGTTTTTCTTTATTTAGTTGCATTTCATGCATGTTTATAATTCAAAATTATAGAAAAAATCATAAAAATTGTCACATTTTTTATTTCATGCCATCTTAGGTTTAATTTGTATTTTTAGGAATTAATTACTTTTTAATTGTTAGATTAATACATGAAAATCACCAAAAATATATATTAACTTTAATCAATTAGTTTACTTAATTAGTTAAAATGTTAATTAGGTCATTTTGGTAAAAATAAATTTAATTAGTAGTAAAATGACTATTTTCGAAAGATAAAATTTGCTTCTCATATCAAATTTGTCCAATTTCAGGGCCCAACTTACCCGAACCTATATCGTCCTAGCCCACTACCTAAATACCCATTCCCTAAAACACCCAAAACCTTACCTTAGAGACTAGACCTAATTAGATATATATATATATAGACACAAAATCGGACCTAATTTTTAGACCCCTACTTCCCCTCTACTAGAATAAAAACGGCTCTCCCCTTTCTTTCCCTCCTTCAGAGACAACAGAAATGGCGCTTCAGCGAGGTTCCCTCCTCCATCACCCCCCTCTCTGTGAAAACTAGAGACGGAAGACCCCCAACCCTAGAACTAAGCTACCGACTCCCCAACTCCATCTTCCTCACGAAAAAGAACCGAACATACCCCCTTTCTTCTCTGGTCCTTCTTCTCCTTACACCCACACTTCCGCCTGACCCTACACACATACGAAAATACTCAAAATTCTGAAATTCAGCGATGAAAATTTGTTTCCACATCTGAGATATGACGGTTTAAAAATAAAAGAAAGAAAAGAGGTTAAAGAGCAATCTCGGAATGGTCTGTAGTTGTCGCTGCTCGCTTCCGTTTTTGTGTTTCATCTTCAAAAGTTTTCTTCTGGTCTGAAATTCTGCTCTTCAGCTGTTGGAAACTATTTGCTGAGTTTCATAGCTGGGATATCGGGCTCTTATTCGGTCTCTTCTTGCGGTATTTTTATTTTGTTTTTTCAAAAAATTAGGTATGAGTCTTCTCCCCTTTGTATTTTCAGCTTTGTCTTAAGATGAAATCACAATCAGTACATACCAAATGCTTGTATTTCTGCTCGTCTAATGAACTGATTCATGTTTTAAACTATGGCATAAAAATAAGTTGCTTCATGTTTATAGAATCTATTAATGGTTCCTTTAAGTTCAAATTGTTGGGATAATATATATTGTTTGCTTTGGGCCATTTTCTGTATTTCTTGTTCTATTTGTGAAACGCCAATTGATATTCATAGATATTGTGTGATCTATATACTAGTTATTAGAACACTTATACCATAGTATTGAATTTCCTATAGCATTTATTTTAAAATGAAAAATTATTGAGCAAAGTTTTTCATAGCTTGTCTCTTTCTTTCCTGATATCTTCTGCTTTGGATTTGTTTTAATGTCTAATGATTAGACCTTATGTTAAAAAAAACACTAAGTTGGCAGTAGAGTTTACAATATAATTCATTTTGATATTGGCTCATATTTTGTTTACAATGTGATTCATTTTGATATTGGCTCATACTTTGTTATGTTAATTCACTCATTCCCTAGTTGGCTTTGTTTTGAATAAAATTTATCTTGATATTCTGTGTATAAATCGTTTTGATGACTTGCTGCTGGTTTACTTTTCCTTATCACTTGTTGTGATTTGTGATGGTTGGCAGTATTCATTATGGCCATGTATAAAACTATTGATTTATGCAGAAATTATGTCATACAAATATCTTCTTTCATTACACATAGTTTTAGTCCTGCCGATTTAACTTAGTTTCTTAATCCTTAATAAAGAGCAAATGCTCTAGCCATTCAGAAAGATGTGAGTGACCAAAATCATACACCCTTTACTACAACGTTCATCCATAATTCAATGACCTTGCAATAATCTCAAACTTAGTCTTAGAAGACATTGAACAAACATATACCTTGTAGTCCAAAATACCTCTTTCACTCTTAAGACTAATATTACAAATAATTTAGGAAAAGACAAAGAACTTATGAAAAATAATAGTTTTGCTTCAAATAAGCAATTAAATCATCGTGACCATAGTCATGATTACGTAATCTACACTCGGGGTTGCAATTCATGCTCCCGACCACAATCTCAAAAAATAATAATAAAATCACATGTTGTAATTGTGGGTGCATTTCATGTGGCGCGGTTACAATGTGTCCAAAAACAATCAAGTGCACGCCATCGTGACTTGTTTCAAGATAAATTCATAAATTTTAAAAGCGGCTAAAAGTTAAAAAGGCTAAATGCACAATAGGTTAAAATACGTAAATAATCAAATAACTTAGGTCAAATATTAATAGTTAAGCGACCGTTCTAGAACCACGGAACCCAGGAACGCCTAACACCTTCCCCCGGGTTAACAGAATTTCTTACTCGGATTTCTGGTCGCAGAAAACTTACAACAGAGTCTAAAATTCCTCGATTTGGGATTTCAATAATAAATGGTGTCCCGGAACATCGTCAAAAATCCGAGTGGCGACTCTAAAAACTAATAAAAATCCCAAATCGAATAATGTCACTTTAATTGGAAAAAATCCCTTATTATCCCTTTATTAATCCAGGTAATGAAAAAGGAGGTGTGACAGCTGTGATCACATGTATTGTTTCAGTTTGTCACCGAGATGCTTCGGTCTTAATTGATCCTGGTTCCACGTATTCCTATGTTTCATCATATTTTTTTCATTTTCTAGATATGCCCCGCGAGTCCCTAGTCATATCTGTTCATGTGTCGACTCCGGTGGGAGATACTATTATTGTGGACCGAGTGTATCGGTCGTGTGTTATATATATTGGGGGTCTGGATACCCGAGTGGATCTGCTATTGCTTAACATGGTTGACTTTGATATGATATTAGGCATGGATTGGCTATCTCCGTGACATGCTGTTTTAGATTGTCACACTAAGGCCGTGACCTTGGCAATGCCGGGATGTCCGAGAGTCGAGTGGAGTGGTTTTATTTATTATGTTCCTAGTAGGGTGATTTCATACATGAAGGTTTAGCGTATGGTAGAGAAAGGATGTCTGTCTTATTTGGATTTTGTGAGGGATGTCAATGCTGAGACTCCCACTGTTGATTCTGTTCCTGTAGTCTGTGAGTATCCGGATGTGTATCCTACTGATCTGTCGGGCATGACGCCTGACAAGGATATTGATTTTGGCATTGAGCTGGCGTCGGGCACTCAGCCTATTTCTATTCCACCGTATCATATTGCACCAACGGAGTTGAAGGAATTGAAAGCAGCTTCAGGAACTCCTAGAAAAGGGGTTCATCCGGCCTAGTGTGTCACCTTGGGGTGCACCGATGTTGTTCGTGAAGAAGAAGGATGGTTCCATGAGAATGTGTATTGACTATAGTCAGCTGAACAAGGTTAAAATCAAGAATAAGTATCCTCTGCCTCGCATTGATGATTTGTTTGATCAACTTTAGGGAGCTAGGGTGTTCTCTAAGATTGACTTGAGATCCAGGTACCATCAGATGAAGATTCGAGATTCAGATGTTTTCAAGACGGCTTTCAGGACCCGTTATGGCCACTATGAGTTTTTGGTGATGTTTTTTGGGTTGACCAATGCCCCAGCAACATTCATGCATCTGATGAACAGCGTATTCCAGCCATATTTGGATTCCTTTGTTATTGTGTTCATTGACGACATCCTGGTGTATTCTCGTAGCCAGGAGGAGCATGCCCAACATTTGAGGGTCGTATTGCAGAGATTGAGGGAGGAGAAGATTTATGCAAAGTTCTCCAAGTGTGGGTTTTGGCTTGGCTCAGTAGCTTTCTTGGGGCACGTGGTGTCCAGCGAAGTTATTCAGGTTGATCCGAAGAAGATAGAAGTGGTGCAGAGTTGGCCCAGGCCGTCCTCAGCTACAGAGATTAGGAGCTTCCTTGGTTTGGCGGGGTATTACCATCACTTTGTGGAAGAGTTTTCTTCTAATGCTTTACCCTTGACCAAATTGACTCAGAAGGGTGCTTTGTTCAGGTGGTCAGACGAGTGTGAGGAGAGCTTCCATAAGCTCAAGACGGCTTTGACCTAAGCTCCACTATTAGTATTGCCATCAGCTTCAGGTTCTTATACCGTGTATTGTGATGCTTCGAGGATAGGAATTGGTTGTGTTTTGATGCAGGAGGGTAGGGTGATTGCCTACGCCTCGCGCCAGTTGAAGACTCAGGAGAAGAATTATCCGGTACATGATCTCGAGCTAGAAACCATTGTTCACGCCTTGAAGATTTGGCATCATTATTTATATGGGGTTCATTGTGAGGTTTTTACTAATCACCGTAGCCTGCATCACTTGTTTAAACAGAAGGATCTGAATTTGCATCAGAGGAGATGGTTGGAGATTCTAAAGGACTATGATATCACTGTTCTATACCATCCGGGGAAGGCCAATGTAGTGGCCGATGACTTGAGTCGTAGAGCAGAGAGTTTGGGGAGTCTAGCATATATTCTAGAAGTTGAGAGACCATTAGCACTTGATGTTCAGGCCTTAGCGGGCCAGTTGGTGAGATTGGACCTATCGGAGCCCCACCGGGTATTGGCTTGTGTAGCCTCCAGGTCTTCTCTTTATGACCGTATCAGAGAGCGTCAGTATGATGACCTGCACTTGCTTGTTCTTCAGGATAGGGTTCGGCGAGGTGATGCCAGGGATGCGGTTATTGGCGATGATGGTGTTATGAGGATGCAGGGTCGGATATGTGTGCCTAATGGAGATGGGCTTCGGGAGTTGATTCTTGAGGAGGCCCACAACTCGCGGTATTCCATCCATCCGGGTGCCGCGAAGATGTATCAGGATCTGAGGCAACATTATTGGTGGAGGCGGATGAAAAAGGATATTGTTGGATTTGTACCTCGATGTCTCAACTGCCAACAAGTCAAGTACGAGTACCAGAGACCAGGTGGATTGCATCAGAGTTTGGTTATTCCGGAGTGGAAGTGGGATCGAATCACCATGGACTTTGTAGTTGGACTCCCACGGACTTCGAGGAGGTTTGATGCTATATGGGTTATTGTGGATCGACGGACTAAGTCCGCGCACTTCATTCCTGTTAGTACTACTTATTCTTCGGAGCGACTAGCTGAGATTTACATAAGAGAGATTGTTCGACTGCATGGTGTTCCAGTTTCCATCATCTCCGACAGAGATACTCAGTTCACATCACAGTTCTGGAGGTCCGTGCAGAGAGAGAGTTGGGTAGTCAAGTTGAGTTCAGCACGACTTTTCACCTTCAGACGGACGAACAGTTCGAGTGCACTATTTAGATTCTAGAGAACATGTTGCGCGATTGTGTTATTGACCTTGGGGGTTCATGAGACCAGTTTCTGCCACTCGCAGAGTTTGCATATAATAATAGTTACCAGTCGAGCATTCAGATGGCTCTATACGAGGCTTTGTATGGGAGGTGTAGATCTCCGGTTGGTTGGTTTGAGCCGGGCGAGGCCAGACTCTTGGGTACAGATTTGATACAGGATGCTCTGGATAAGGTGAAGTTTATTTAGGAGCGGCTTCGCACGGAGCAGTCAAGGCAGAAGAGTTATGAGGATCGGAAGATCCGGGATGTATTTTTCATGGCTGGGGAGAAGGTCCTGCTGAAGGCATCACCCATGAAGGGTGCTATGCGGTTTGGAAGGAGGGTCAAGTTAAGTCCCTGGTTTATTGGGCCTTTTGAGGTGCTTCAAAGGGTTGGAGATGTGGCTTATAGACTTGCCTTTCTACCTAGCTTGTCGAGCGTGCATCCAGTGTTTCATGTTTCCATGCTTCGGTAGTATATTGGTAACCCGTCTCATGTTTTGGACTTCAGTTTGGTTCAGCTTGAGGGTGATATGTCTTACGAGGTAGAGCCAGTAGCTATTTTGGGTCGTCAGGTTAGAAGGTTGAGGTCTAAGGATATAGCTTCAGTAAAGGTGCAAAGGAGAGGGCAGCCGGTGTAGGAGGCTACCTAGGAGACCGAGCAGGAGATATGGAGCAGATACCCTACCTATTTGAGTCTCTAGGTATGTTTCTAGACTCGTTCGAGGAAGAACGTTTGTTTAAGAGGGGGAGAATGTAACGACCTGATCGGTCGTTCCGAGAGTTTAGCCTTGTTTTCTTTCCATTTCTTCTTCATAATTATTTGGTTCAGCTCTTTGGTGTTGCGTTGGGTTGATTGATTTGGGTTCGAATTGGTTTTGGTGAGAAATGAGACACTTAGTCTCTTTGATTGGTAATTTATTGGAAAAGTCAATCGGAAGTTGACTTGTAGGAAAATTATCTCGGAATGAGGGTTTTGTGGCTCGGATAGCTTCATTAAGTGATTTGGGACTTAAGAGTGTGTTCGGAATGTCATTCGGAGGTCCGGAGTAAAATTAGGCTTGAATTGGCGAAATTGGATTTTTGGCGATTTCCGCAGTGGAAAATTAGCTATCGGGTTCGGAATGGAATTCTAAAAGTTGGACTGGTCCGTAGTGTCATTTAGGATGTATGTGCAAATTTTCAAGTCATTCAGACGTGGTTTGGGTTGTTTCGGCATCGTTGGCGGATTTCAAAAATTTAGAAATCTTTAGGATTGAATTTGGATTTGATTTAGTGTTTTGATGTTATTTTTAGCGTTCCGAGGGTTCAACTAGGTTGGTATATTAATTTATGGCTTGTTGGTACTTTTGGTTGAGGTTCCGAGGGGCTCGGGATTGATTTCGGATGATTTTGGGAGGTTGGAAGTTGGGAAAAATTGCAGCAAAGGGCTGCTGGTGCAGGCCTTCTGGTGTGGCCGCACTTGCGGACGGGGAGCCGCAGGTGCGAAGGCGCAGGTGCAGAACGCCTTGCGCAAATGCAGAAAATAGAAGCTTGGCTTGGGAGAGCAGGCCTGCAGGTGCGTGTTGAGGACTGTAGATGCGGAATTTTGGCTTTAAGTGAGTTTCCGCATCTGCGAGGAATTTTCTACAGGTGCGGGATTTCGGTCGTAGGTGCGAGATTGCTTGGCAGAGCATATAAATATTAGCCTTCGCGAATTTTTGGCTTATTTCATCAAAATCTTCATACGGGTTGGAGCTTGTGGGAGCGATTTGAAGAGGGAAATCAAGGGAACTTCGTGGAGGTAAGATATTTGGACCTAAACCTCATTTCTATGGTGTTATTTGACTGATTAGAGGTGAAATTTATGACTAAATTTGGGAGTTTTAGGGCTTGAGAATTGGGGAGTTAAATTAAGGAATTGAGGGGTCGTTTATGGTTGGATTTTGATGTATTTGATATGTATGAACTCGTGAGAGCGTAAGAATTCTAGTTTTGTGATTTTTATCGGAATCTGAGACATGGGTCCGGAGGGTCAGGTTTGGCCAATTTCGGGATTATTGATGTAAATTGGATATTTTCGAGTGGGATTTGTCCCTTTAGCATATTTTGATGATATGAATCTGTTTTGAATAGATCAGAGAGCATTGAGGCCGAGTCGAGAGGTAAAGGCATCGCAGAGTAGTTTTCTTCCGGTTTGAGGTAAGTAACGAATGTAAATCTTGACCTGAGGGTATGAAACCCCGGTATTTCATATTTTTTTTGATAAATGAGGTGACACATATGCTAGGTGACGGGCGTGTGGGCGTGCACCGGTAGGGATTGTGACTTGGTCCGTCCCATAGCGACTATTAAGCCACGTATTTGATTTGAAATTACGTAATACTCCGTATTTTAGAGATATACACTATATTTGGGGCCTTGTGCCAACCTGTTTGGACCCTCAAGGGCGTTTACTAATATTTCTCACACTGTTTTTGATAGAAAATATGATCTCAGTCACGATTTATACTTGTTCATTTTCATTCCTGTTTATCACCCTGTTTACAAACAAATGAAAAATGTTTTGGGTTGGGTCCGAGTGATTGTGGTGAGATGCCCGAGTGGCTTGTGAGGGTGATGACTGAGCTAGGCCAAGAGCCGGATTTGTGAGGATAGTGATGGATCGGGCTGCACGCCGCAACGTTATATACATATATACATATATATTGGGTCGGACTGCACGCCGCAACGATATATATATATATATATTGGATCGGGCTGCACGCCACAACGTTTATATATATTGGATCGGGCTGCACGTTGCAGTGATATAACCCTTGGGCTGAAGGAGCCCCTCCGGAGTCTGTACACCCCTAGTGAGCGCAGTCAACTATTTATGGATCGGGCTGTACGCTGTAGCGTTATATATATATATATACATACATATATACATATATATGGATCGGGCTACACACCGCAACAGTTATTATATGATACCTATTGAGCGTGAGTGCTGAGTATGAGTGGTGATTGACGAGAGATGAGTCACGAGTGACTGAGAGGCTTGCCCGAGAGACTTTATTTGTGAGTGACATTGTGCCCGAGGGGCTTATTTTCTATTAAACTACTGTTTTCACTCTTCTTTGTATTTCTGCCTCTAAACGATAAATGTTGAATAAATGCTTTACATGAGATTTAAAGTGAGAAAAATGGAGTTTATGAAACTCTTGGAACGTAGATTTCCTTACTTGGTTTACTGTTTTCCACTGATATTTCTTATATGATCTTTACCTGATTTTAAAGCTCGTCACTACACTCAAGTCCTTATTTATATTTGTTACTTACTAAGTTGGTGTACTCACGTTACTCCCTGCACCTTGTGTGCAAATCCAGGTGCCCGGATAGAGTGAGACTTGGTTGTTCTCAGTGGAGCTAGTCGGAGATTGTGAGGTAGTTGCACGACGTTCGCAGCCCCACCCTTTTCCCTCTCATTTTTGTCGAATATTTACATTTTCCTAGACTTGATGTATTAAGGAAATACCGTGTCAGATTCTATGTTCGATTTAGTTCTCATGACTGTTGACTCCGAGTTTTGGGGATTTTTGTTAAGATATTTTCTTTGATTATCCGCAGATTTTGAAATACTAAACGTGCAAGATTTTTGATACATTGCATTGTTGTTTTAAATAGGAAGTTCCTTGTTTGATGTTCAGTAAATTGGCTAGCCTAGTACTATGATAGGCGTCATCACGGCCAGTGTAGATTTGGGGTCGTGACAGGAAACTAAGTTAATCCAGTACAATCCTAACAGTAAATTACAACCTCATACGTTTAGTAATTTATTTAAAGTCCAATTCAAATCCCTCCCCTTGTATTTGTCAACGCACCTTCCGACAAATAGCATTAATAAGCATCATCCCTCTATTTTCCACCCTTACCCTCATAGGTTCCAGTTCCACCTTTAATTGTAAAAGTGCAACCATTTGAGGGTCTATGAAACGCTGGGTTGTCCCACAGTCTACAAGCACTGCTATGGGTTCATTCAAGATCAGCCCAAAAAATTTGATTATAGTGTGGCTTCTATAAGGGCCCCTAACATGCTTATTCTTGTAAAAATTGCACGGGACGTCTTATTTGGTCGCCCCCATTTAACCTATACTTACTTTTTAAAAATTTTTCAAGTTGGGGGGTGGTCAGTTTCTCAATTATCATTTAAATGATTTTTCATAATATTCTTTCTGTAGCGGAATTAATCTAAGTATTTCTTTTAGACTTTCTAATATATATTCTATGTATTCTATATCTTTGGTTCTTTGATATTCTTCTATATTTGTTTTTATTAAGTTTGATAGTAAATTTATACTGTCGGTAGTTTCTTGCCAATATTGTAGGTATATATGATTCATTATTGTTCTGAATATAAATCTAGTTCATATAAGTCTATATTTATTTCATCTGATATAATTAATTCTGTCCAATTTTGATTCATTATTTCTATTATTTCAAAATTAACTAATTTTTTATAGATTATCCTTTTTGTATCATTATCTATATTTTTTAGAATATGTAAGATGAGTATCTTATAACTAAAGTCATTATCCAATAAATATGTATTCATTTTTTCATCTGTTTTACTAAACATATTCCCTATAATCTCTATGCATATTATCCTTATTCATCATAGCATAATAAGTTATTTTTATTCATCTTTTCTGGTCACTACCATGCTTTTCTGCTTCAATCAGTTACCCTAACAGCGCCTCAACTTTGTTTACTCCCCTAAACGGCTTCTTTGCCTATTGGTTTCAACCTTAGGATGGCATAGTCTGGGCTTACCTACTCTCAGCATATTTTCATGGCAAACTTTCTCAAGATGAAATTTATAACAGTACTATAGCATGATGAAGAATTATAATTTGCAAGAGATTCTAAGGAATATAGTAATTTAGCTATTCATAATTAAAAAATGATATACCTGTTCTTGTTTATTTTCGGTATCTCCTTTTTGTTGACTCATTCTTTATCTCTGTCGGTAGGTTTTCTGAATGCTCCATAGTTAGAAAAATATGTAATTGTTTAGAGTTGGGAGTTGGAAGAGAGGAGTGCCGATTCTGCCTTTCTTCCTCCTTCCTTTCTCCTTATATACAAAGCAAAACAAACTTAAAAGACTTGACTACCCTTATACTTGAGTGGTCTAAATTAAAAGAAAGAAAAGATAAAGTGGTCCGTCCTTTTCTATACAGGTGGACGTTCCATATTAAAAGAAAGAAAAGTGAAGGCGGCTAACTGTTGCCTTTACGACTAAAAACTAAAATACAAACTACTTTTCTTTTACATTATTGTAAACGGACAAATTCCTTTGTCAACTTTATATCTCTTTTGTAGATGTTTTTCCTTTATGTCATTGTTCATATGTTTTTCGCTGTCCGCCATTTTGTATGTCTTCACCTTTATCTCTTTGGTTGATATTTTGGTACGTTACTCCATTTGAACTGTGGGAATAACATTGTC
>MDKI01260180.1:0-98254 GCA_005239505.1 Nicotiana paniculata | reverse complement strand
TTGAGTCGTTGGATTTCTCTACTTGTTCAACTACGTGTTTATTGTTGTTGATTGAATGGCCATGGATTGACTGTACCTATTTATTATGTGTTGCTTGAAAAAGGATACATATTTAGGTGGTTTTTGAACAACGTCACTCCTAACGTATGTGAGAAATCAATACAGCAGGTTTAAAGGTAGGTTGAGAAAGAACAAAGCCTTGATGCGGTCATAATGAGCGGTTAGATAAAGCCAACTAACGTAGATGAGAGAATATGTCTAGTAAATTGTTGTAGTTGCTCGAGAGAGAATTACGGCACCTTAAGTGCTCACGACCAGTATAGAATACATAGGCAAAATTATAGAAAACATAGCAGGAAGGATTTCAACAGTTGGGGAAATCATAACTCTAGACCTCCTAAATTTAATCTCCACCCCTTAGCATCTTTAGTGTTAATTTACTGCTTTAGTTTCTTAGTTAATTAGTTAGAAATAAATATTATAATCTCAATAATTAGGAAATTATTTGGATTTGCGTTTCTTAGCAATATTGAACAATTATAGCGAAACCTTAGTTCTCTATGGGATTCGACTCCGGACTTATAGACCGGATTATATTTGTAGCGATCACTTATCCTTTTTAGGACTAGAGTTGGGAGTGATCAAATTTTGGCGCCGTTGCCGGGGAACTAACGGTGTAGCTGTATGTATACCTATTGCTAGGTTTCAAATTTTATTTTATTTATTCATTTTAGTATTGTATTTTTATTTTCTTTATTTTAGTTTTATTTGTTAATTTGAAAAAAAAACATGGCATCATAGAATTATGAAAGTGTTGATGTTGGTAATTCTACTTTTGATCCTCATTATGCTTATTTTGGAAGAAACCACCCATGGAAAAAATATCAAAATATTTCCGAGAGCGAGTTATGTGCAACAACTCATCTTATGTGTGGAATGTATGTGATATGTGTGGTGGTCAAGATGGTCACTTTCATGGTTGTGCTTATATTTCTTATCTTCCCAGACCCCTTACTTTGATGGTTCTTCTTTTTCTTGTGAAGTTAATAGGAAAAAAGAACCCAGGGATGATGACCTGAAAGAGATCAAGGATATGCTAAGGTGCCTTGTGGAACAAGATAATGAGAAACAACTGCACATACAAAGGCAAGATGCTACTATTCGCAACCTGGAGGCACACGTGCGTCAAATAGTTGAAGCATTTAATGCTCAACCAACTAATATTGTGGATAGTAGCCAAAAGAAGCTTGTATTAGATGCAAAACTTAAGGTGCTAAGGGAGGAGGTCAAAGTAGAACTCCAACAATCAATCGAACTAGATTTTGAGGATGTCGATGTTGTAGAAGAGATACTGGAGTCAACTAAGGACATTGATGATACATATTTAGCTGACTCTAGTGTCATGGGTGTTGAGGAAGTAGACAGTCCCGATGTCCATGTAGTTAAGCGCATTGGTCCACACTCCAAGCACTTTTCCACATTGTGTTTGGATGATGATATAGAAATAGAGTCATCCGAGCCGATTGAGGAGTCAAGGAATGAGGAACAAGGTGCCTACATTCTGGAATTCTTCTTGGAAAAAAGTCGAAATTACACACCTCATCTAAAGGGCAAGAAAATGCAGAATACTACATAGTTTCCTTGCGCCAGTTAGATTCGTTCCACCACGATAGGAGAATAATCATAAGCTTGAATCAAAACTTGGGGTTGAATTCATAAGCTCGAGGTGGTGGCAAAAAGTGATTCACGTCGTGCCTCGACGTTAAATCAAGTTCTTGTTGGGAGGCAACCCAACTTCACTACTTTCTTTTATTTTATTTTGTTTTATTTATTAATTTTTTTGGTTTTTTTTTTCTAATTGTATTATTTTTGTAATGTCTATTTTTGATTTTTTAATGCATAGCCATTGGAAGGATGCTATAGCAAACCAGGTGGTTGGAACTAAGTGTGAGGTACCCGCACGAAGGACCAGGCCTGGGAGAAGTCTGAGTACCCCATGAGATGCTATAGCTTCGGCCTTTGTCCTACCAGGGAGTTTCTGTTACCCTCTTAATAGTTATGGTATGCATTAGGGACAATGCACAATTTTAAGTGCGGGGTGAGGAGATTGTCATTGTGACTTTCCATGCTAATTTAGTTGTGTTAGTTTAATTGAATAATTTTTTTTTTACAAAAATAGAAAAGATTGGACTTTTCCCGACGATGGATCTATTATTTGAGGGATTTAAGTCTAAAGAAAAAAAAACAAAAAAAGAATTTCTTTTGTTAGGTAGTATAGCAATTCCCCCTTGGTTTTTCTTTGTGCCGCGGTTCTTTTCCAAGGGTTTTGTTTGAACCGGGTGTAGTTAGTTTTATTTATTTTTTTAGGAAGAGGAGCCATTGTTTTGTGTTTTGAATTGAAGAAATATCTCTTGACTTTGTTATGCCTTGAGAATAACGAGTACTTTAGGTGTGACACTTAGGCTCAGTTTTTGACTCTTGCATAAGTACCTTAAATTGTATGATTTTTAATTTGCTTAACTGCTTTGACTAGAGTGTCTTGATGAATCCAATCCTGAGTGAGTTAAGTGCCATGTGTCTCTGAGATTTGTGTGTTATTCTGCGCATTGAATTTGATTCCTAGAACTTTCCCCGTGTGTTTGCAAAGAGAAATATTAGTTTTGTTCAGTCTTGGAAGTGATACAGGAGTTTCTTTGTTTAGCCAGATATGTATATTTTACCCGCCTAATTGTTATGTATAGTAGTTAACCCCTTTGAGCCTGTAATCATGTTTCTTTGACAACCACATTACAAGCCTTACTCATTTTGTTTGAATTAACCATCTATTTGAAACTTTTAACCTCTTATGAGCACTTGAATTGTGATGATTTATGTAAAAGTTAAAGTGTGGGGTGGTTGGTTTGGCTTTTGGGTGGAACTAATGAAATAAGGAGAAAAGTGTACTGTATTGAAAAAGTAAGAGCCACTTGAAAAAAAAAGTTGTATTGTTGTGAAAAAAAAAATTAAAAAATATCCTTGATAAGTGGTGGCTCTTGATGTAATTGTGCTTAAAGAAGTATGGGGTAATATACCTTGATGTGAATGTGGAGTTTGGTTTCACATAAGTATGGGGTTTGAATGTTAAAGTATATGTATTAAAGTGCTTAGGGAGGTGTAGTCACTCTTATATCTAAATGTATCCTACCCGTCCCGCAGCCTACATTGCAACCAAATAAAGTCATACTTGATTAGACTGAATAAGCTCGATTAGTAGAGTAGTAGACTATGGGCAAGCCTATGGTGCATTTTTTGTGGCATATGAATGTTATTTCTGAGAGTGAGTGAATTCTTTCTATATTAAGTTCCTAAGTGTTCTTAAATTTTATTGTGTGGAACTACTCTCTTTTGTTTTGTGAGGGCACTTGATTCATGAAGGAAAGGTAATGTCAGTGACCTCTATGTTAGAGTAAGTGGGTGAGTTGTGAATAATGCGTGGTACTTGTAAGTCAAATCTTGAGGTGAAGATGTTACGCTTTTGTGCTTAGTCTATTTTAAATATTCTTGGTGTGATGAGTTAGGAGAATTTTTTAAAAAGGCCGTGTCTATATAAAGTGTAGTTTGATTGTTCAAACATGAGTAATGGTTTAAGTGTGGAGTGTTGATGATAGGCTATATTACGTATTTTATCCTCTTATTACACTCTAGTTTACTGCACTTTAATTTAGTTTGAGCTTTAATCGGTAGTGTTTTGCACTAATTGTGTGTTTTATGCCTTGTAGGAGTGATTCCGAGCTATATAGATGTTATGAAATGAATTCAAGTGATTTGGAGCGTTGAAGTATGATTTAAAGCACAAGTAATTAAGGCGAGATCGTGTTCAGGGGTCAAATTTGATAGTTAAGAACAAACAAAGACTCGAGTAGATATATTACGCACTGTCTAGTAAAATGGACATCACTTTTTGCTCCAAACTTTATTTGTGATATATAATATATGGTTGGAAAGATAACTCAAAGGTATACAACTTTTATGTTTTACGTTATTCCAAATTCCAAGTAGAACAGTGTGAAAAACGCGGTCGAAATCGCGACCGCGGGCCTAAAGCGGACTAAGACAAAATGTTGGTAAATGACCGCGCCCGGACCGCGGTTGACCACGACCGTGAGCGTCCATGCCTGGAAACTTGTAGTTTTTCACGTAGGATAAGGTATAATTGTTTGGGACCGACCCTACTTGGTATATATATACATGGGAGAACGTTATTTTTGAGGGATTGGACAGATCTGAGACAAAGATTCGACTTAAGGAGGCAGGGACACAATAGGAGCAAGACGGGGAATTCTTCTACGAGTTTTTCCTTCCTCTTTCTATTTTTCATTGTGGTCATGACTTTTAGTATTGTATTTTACATACAATTATGAATAGATAATTTGTTATCTAAGGTTTTGATGGAACCTTTTTAGGACAAATTCTTGTTATGTTTTTATATAATTGAGCCGTTGAATTTCTCTAGTTGTTCAACTACGTGTTTATTGTTGTTGATTGAATGGCCATCGATTGAATGTGCCTATTTATTATATGTTGCTTGAGAAAGGATACATATTTAGGTGGTTGTTGAACAACGTCACTCCTAACGTATGTGAGAAATCAATACATCATGTTTAAAGGTAGATTGAGAAAGAACAAAGCCTTGACGTGGTCATAATGAGCGGTTAGATAAAGCCAACTAGCGTAGTTCAAGAGAATTATCTAGTAAATTGTTGTAGTTACTCAAGAGATAATTACGGCACCTAAAGTGCTCACGACCAATAGAGAATACATAGGCGAAATTATAGAAAACATAGTAGGAAGGATTTCGACAGTTGGGGAAATCATAACTCTAGACCTCCTAAATTTAATCTCCATCCCTTAGCATCTTTAGTTGTTAATTTACTGCTTTAGTTTCTTAGTTAATTAGTTATAAATAAATATTATAATCTCAATAGTAGGAAATTATTTGAACTTGCGTTTCTTAGCAATATTGGACAATTATAGCGAAACCTTAGTTCTCTGTGAGTTTCGACTCCGGACTTATAGACCGGATTATATTTGCAGCGACCACTTATATTTTTTAGGACTACAGTTGGACATGATCAGCAGCCAAGGTGGGTCCGGTAACGAAGAGGGGCCCGAAGAGGAAGCTGCTCCCGAAGGAGAGACTAGCCCTGGGCGTAGATAAGAATTTTCTTTCTCTTTTTATATTTTCTTTTGTGTCAAACCTTTTGTCGGATCCTTATACATATATCTTTCTTAAGTATATAAAAGAAGAAATTTCCTTGAATGCCTTCTCAATTTTTCTTGCCTTAAAATTCTCGCAATAATTTCATTCTTTGAATGGTATGTTCAAGATTCTGTCTCGGATGGTTTCTTTGAAGTTGTCGTGGTCGAGTTCGAATAAGGTTCGAACCTTCGGGGCATAGACCCTTTGTGTTGGATAATGGCGATTCTCTGAGCCATAATCAAAATATTTATTTTGGCTCGGGATATTCGAACCCTTGAGTTCGGATGGGGTGAGAACAAGATCTTGAACCCTAAGTGTATTGGCCCTTAGGCTCTTTTAAGCCGGGCTGTTACAGCCTCTAAGAGATGGATATTATTTCCCCCTTTTTGGCTTGAAGACTTAGTAAAAATTTCTTATGCTTTGGCACACATTTTTACTCATTGGGTTTTTTGAGGGTTTAGTGTCGATCAGAACCCTTTTATTTCTTGTGCCTTAGCACAAATTTATATTTGAATAATTTGATACCTCTTAAGGTTTTTCGAGGGCTGATTTTATCAAAGCCCTTTGTTTATTTTGCCGAGGGTAGTTTTTGTTAACCGATTTTTAGAAAAATTTGAAGGCTTGTTTTTATTGCGGGATTCAGACGTCTCTGAGCCGCGTTATTTCGGCCGTAGCCTCTATTTTGGCCGTAGCCTTTGCTATGGACATAGCCTTCGGGTATGACTCTTGGACTTGTTTCCCGATAACATTTCAAACTTGTTCAAAATGTTAGTCCCCGAGTATGATGGTCTCGGCCTTTACGTCGAGGGGTGCCTCTTTGAGGTCTTATGAACCCGAGTTTTGATAACTCGAATGTGTTTGGCTGTCGATGACAGTCCCCGAGTATTCGAGTTGTATTTGCATCTTGACCCTTGAGACATTTCTCACAGAATTATGAGAATGGAGCTCGTATAGTAGAGAATTTCTTTGAGACATGAAATGTTTGAAGTAGAAAGAATGCTTCTTTAAATAATTCATCTATGCGCACATGTTTTTCCATCGGGCTTGACTATTCTATATGGACACAGTTCATTTGAACATTTGGCCCATTAAAAATCTTTCCTATCGATACCCTTTTTGGCGTGAAGTATTTTTCTCGAGAATATAACCTCCGAGGGTAGCACATAGTTGTTGCCTCGTTAAAAACCTCGCCGGAAAAACCCATTTGGGATAAAACTCAGACTAAGGGAAAAAGAGTGCAATGTGTGCTTTAAAACCTAAGATATTCGTGTTAAATAGTTTCCTCGATGCCTTGACCAAACACCTCAGCAATAATATCGTTTGAGTAGTGACACGTTCCAATTGTTAGGCAATTATTTACCTTCCATCGTGCTGAGTTTGTAAGATCCCTTTCCAATGATTCTAATGACTTGATACGGACCTTCCCAATTCGGGCCTAGTTTCCCTTCGTTTGGGTCTCGAGTATTTGTTGACTTTCCTTAGAACTAAGTCCTCGATTCCGAAGTGGCGAAGGTTGGCCCTTCTATTGTAATGTCTCTCGATTCTTTGCTTCTGTGCGGCCATCCGAACAAGCGCAACTTCTCGTTTTTCATCCAATAGCTTGAGGCTAGTGCTCATAGCCTCGTGATTTTATTCCTCCGTTGCATGCCAAATCTGGCGCTAGGTTCCCTGACCTCGACTGGATGAAGGCCTTGGAGCCATATACCAAGGATAACGGAGTTTCCCCCGTGCTGGACTTTGATGTCGTTTGGTATTCCCAAAGGACCTTGGGCAGAACCTCTCTCCATTTCCCCTTAGCATCATTTAATCTTTTCTTTAAGTTTTGGATAATAGCCTTGTTCGTAGATTCGTCCTTCCCGTTTGCGCTTGGGTGATATGGTGTCGATAAGTTCCTTTTTATTTTGTGTTCTTCGAGGAATTTTGTTACCTTGCTGCCGATGAATTTCTTCTTGTTATCGCATACAATTTCAGCGGGTATCCCGAATCGACACACGATGTGATCCCATATGAAGTTTACGACTTCTTTTTCTCTGACCTTCTTGAAGGCCTGTGCTTCCACCCATTTAGATAAGTAGTCAGTCATAAACAAAATGAATTTAGCTTTACCTGGTTCCGTTGGCAGAGGGCCGACGATGTCCATCCCCCATTTTTTATGAATGGCCACATGGATAGGACTGAATGAAGTTGTTCTCCGGGCTGATGGATCATTGGTGCAAAACTTTGGCATTTATCGCATTTTTGAACAAACTCCTTAGTGTCTTTTTCCATGCTATCCCAGTAGTACTATCACGCCCCAAAATCGAGGGACAAGACCGGCGCTTAACCGAATGAACCCGGTCAAGCGAACCTGATTTGCCTTTCCTATCCCACGCGTTACCCCGTGATTTTAATGTACATTATTCATGTGAAATAGCCATTTATAACTTAGCATAAACTTACAACTTGGATTCATTTCTACCTTTTTATCATTACCATCATATGATACCAAACACTTACAAAATACACACAACATTTACCAACGTGGATCACGATTCTGAACCGTACCATTACTTACCCAAAATTCATATGTACACTACCCACATTGTGTCTACGGAGCCTCTATGATTACAAAATATTTATATAATACTTGCCGGCAACAAGGCCCCGGCTATACCTTACACTACACCATAAACTCAAAATAAGGCGAGATGAGCCACACGTGGCCCCGGTAGGAAGTGGGGCTCACCAGAACAACTGACGGAAAGGAGAGGAGGCACTACTGACGGTAGGCTGAATTACCTACTATAGAACCACCTACATTCATATAAGAGAATGTAGCGCCCCCGGCAAAAGGGACGTTAGTATTGTGGAATAGCACTAGTATGTATGAACAAACTTTATCCCAAGTACAATCAAACAAAATACAGATTAGAGACAGTAATAGAAGCAATCAATCAATGCATGTAGAAAGAAGAAACCAAGATCAACAAGTTTCACAATCTCTCCTTTTTCCCTTTCAACACAACCAAACTCAAGAGTTTCCCAGGTTTTCATTTCAATAGTGATAACAATCACATTCCATCCTTATTACCTCAGCCGCCCTTATTACCTCACATCTCATCAAGTTTCATAGATTTTCATTTCAATGGTGATAATTATCACATTCCATCCTTATTACCTCGGTCACCCTTATTAACTCACATCTCATTATCCTTATTAGTTCGCGTTGCGGCGCGCGACCCGATCCCACGCGACAATCATATTTCATAACAACAACCACAAACAATCAATCACAAGAATCAACATTTCAAGGAACACAAGTTCATATCAACAATTTATTTATTTGGGCCCAAGGCACCATAGTTCTCACCAAGCAGTAATTCATGTACACGGTGTTACCATAATCGCTCAACTCATTTACATCATTTCACAATACCCTTTTTCATTACTTTCCACGCACGACTTTTAGCCATCATGAACATTCCCACACTTGGGCACATTAACATTCTTTCATTAATTAACACATACTTTCATATCGATACCCTCGAGTTTTCACGAGCTTTGCACATAATAAGATAGGCACATTAAAACACCTTTCACAATCTCATATAGCACGATAGTATATCAATCAACTAGGACGATCAGAGAATATAATCTTACGTCTCAACACATTGGAACAATCAATTCACATATTTTCAAACAAGGTACTCATACCGTATACTCGGACCCAACAAGAGGATTCTACAAAGGTTAAAGTTAGCCATACATACCTGGGGTCGAAATCCCTTTTTAACTTTTACTCACAAATCACCGAACCGACTAGTATCGTCAATCTAGTTCACAATTTAAATGTATTCAACTCAGAATTGAAAATCATGCATACAATTTGAACTCTTTTAAGCATTTTATCGAATGCTATGTGACCCCATTAGATCACTACCCCTTCTTTGTGAACTTTACCCCGCCCACTTCCTCTTACTAGATTATGGACATTAATGAGCATGCATGCAATGTATCAACTTATATTTTCAAGAATAAATTCATGAGAGTCCCCTTTTTGTTTAAAACCTGAAAACTAATGAAAAGGGTTTGGGGATTCTTACCTGTTAGAATGAAGAAGAAGATGATTACTCGAAATTTCCAGGCCTGAGTGACTTTGAAAACCCAATTGATAAAGATGAAGCTTTCTCTCTCAAGAACCCTCTCTCCCCTCCCTCTAATTTTGTTCAGAAAATGGTTAAAAATGAAGGGGAGGGGTGTTTTAATGAATTGGGGTCAAGTTTTAAAATTAGAAAAATAGGAGCCCGAAAAAAGAATGCGGTCAAGAATGCGATCGTATTCCTGACATGCGGTCCGCAGAATCGACCGCAGAATGGACCTCAAGATGGAACAAAATCGAAAACACACTGTGCAAGTATGTGACCATTATGTAGTCCGCATACACGTTATGCGATCGCATAGTGCGTCGCATAACCTCCCTCACCAAAGTCAATGGGCAAGAATGCGACAACTATGCATTCCACAGAACCAACATGCGATCACATTTTGGACCGCATAGTTGTCCTCAAATTGGGCAGTGATTCTGCCATGTATGCGACTATTATGCGGTCCGCATACACGTTATGCGATCACATAGTGCGTCGCATAATGCCCAAATTTCTGCAAAATTCATCTTTCAAATTCCGGGGTACTTTTTACTCAAATTAGGCCCGTTTTAATAATTTCCACAGTAAAAACAACTTGGGGATTCATTCGGGCATTATTTTAAACAAGAAAATTTTATGGGTCTTTACATCCTCCCCTCCCTTAAAATCATTCGTCCTCGAATGAGGATTTTGGAAATCAATTAGTTTTGAAAGCATGATATGAAACTTCCAGATTTTCACTAACTCTAATATTTCAGAAAAATTTCACCAGAGTTCCCTTTATAATTAGACCTATCTACCTGTCAGAGAGCCCCCGAAACACATTCCCAAGCACCATTACATAGTTTTAATCACCCAATAACTCACACACAACGTTGTTACCTCAACAATTTGCAAATATTCAATCCTTTTGTCAACTACACATAGCTCTTTCTTCACTTACCACAATTTGCACATGATTCACATTCTTGCACATAACTTGGTCATTTCAGTGAGTCCCATACAACCCAATCACCTCAATATACCATATTCATTTCAATTAATCATTACCAACCTACACTACTATTAATCACTTACCTAACTCATACGTTCCACAAAACTTTCATTTACTTCAAGGGTCGCACACTTCCCAAATAGTAACAGCGGGCTCAGTTTTAGCACACATTGGGAAAGTACAACAATAAGGCAATTAGGGGAAGATGGGGTGCTTTTGCACAAAACTGAACATAAAATATAACTTGCTTAGGGATGACAGTTCTGACGAACACTACTAGACTTATCCAAATAAATGGGAATATTTTTCTTTCATCTCATTTTCCGCTTCCCAAGTGGCTTCCTCAACGTGCTGGCTTCGCCACAATACTTTAACCGAAGCAATTCTTTGTTCCTTAATCTACGAACTTGTCTATCAAGAATAGCAACCGGAACCTCTTCATACGATAAATCTTCATTAACCTCAATAGTCTCAACTGGCACGATGACTGATGGATCTCCAACCACTTTCTTCAACACAGACACGTGGAACACCGGGTGCACCAATGACAATTCAGGGGGTAATTCCAACCCATAAGCCACTTGTCCTATCCTTTGGGCAATCCGGTATGGCCCGACATACCTTGGGCTCAATTTCCCTTTCTTCCCAAACAGCATCACTCCCTTCATAGGAGATACCTTCAAGAATACCCAATCATCTACTTGGAATTCCATTTCTCTTCGACGAACGTCCGCATAGGATTTTTGACGGCTCTGAGCGGTTTTCATCCTCTCTTGAATGACTCTGACTTTTTCCAATGCCTGGTGCACAGGATCCGACCCTAACAATTCTGCTTCACCAACCTCGAACCACCCAATCGAAGATCTACACCTCCTACCGTACAAAGTCTCAAATGGGGCCATCTGACTACTAGCGTGAAAGCTGTTATTGTAAGCAAATTCGGTAAATGATCATCCCAACTACCTTTGAAGTCCAACAGACAAGACCGTAACATATCTTCAAGGATCTGAATAGTCTGCTCTGCCTGACCATCATTCTGCGGATGAAAAGCCATGCTGAGATTTACCTGAGTACCCAAACCTTGCTGAAATATCCTCCAAAAATTAGCCGTGAAGTGGGCTCCTCAATCTGAGATAATAGAAACTGGAGTACCATGAAGCCTGACTATTTCCTTGAAATACAACTGAGCGTACTGTTCTGCAGTATCGGTGGACTTGACTGGCAAGAAGTGAGCTGATTTCGTGAGTCAATCCACTATCACCCAAATCGAGTCGAACTTGCACTGAGTGCGAGGTAACCCTACAACTAAATCCATGTTGATCATTTCCCATTTCCACATTGGAATTTCCATAAGCTGAGTTAACCCACCGGGCCTCTGATGCTCGGCTTTCACCTGCTGACAATTTGGACATTTAGATACAAAGTTTGCCACACCTCTCTTCATACCTCTCCACCAATAAACTTCCCGGAGATCTTGATACATTTTCGTAGAACCTGGGTGTACGGAATACCTGGAATTGTGAGATTACGCCATCACCCTCTCCCGAAGATTATCCACATCAGGAACACATAGCCTTCCCTGGCACCGCAAAACACCATCATTGCTACCGAGTGAAAACGCCAAAATCTTGTTATTCAAAACTGCCTTCTTCAACTGCGCCAATGCTGGATCCATATACTGCTTTTTCTTGACTTCTGCTACAAGTGCTGATTCTTCCTCATTATGCACCATAATATTTCCCTCGTCTGAGGTCGAGGGACAGACCCCCAGAGTGGCCAATTAATAAATCTCCCGGGCTATAGGCCTCTGATCCACTTTCAAATGAGCCAAACTACCCATAGACTTCTGACTGAGAGCGCCGGCCACCACATTTGCTTTTCCCGGATGGTACAAGATATTCATATCATAATCCTTAAGCAATTCTAACCATCGACACTATTAGTCAACTTGGAATCATGGCCTCGTACTCGACCTCATTGTTAGTCAACCTGGAAGTTTTGATGGATTTTCTGATAGTGCTACCCGCGTGTGGCTTCAATATGATGCACCGTCAGTAAAGAGGGTCCATACCCCCGATAATGTACTCGATTTTAGTAAAAGTTCATTTTCCACTTCGAATACGAGGGTTGGCATAAAATCATCCACGAAGTCTGCTAAAATTTGAGACTTGATAGCCGTTCAGGGTTGATATTCGATATTGTACCCGCCAAGTTTGATGGCCCATTTTGCCAATCGACCCGACAACTCGGGCTTGTGCAAAACATTTCGGAGTGGATAAGTAGTTAACACATATATGGGGTGACATTGGAAATATGGTTTTAATTTTCTAGATGCACTTATTAATGCAAGTGAAAATTTCTCTAGGTGTGGATATCTAGTTTCAGCATCTCCTAAGGTCCGACTCACGCAGTAAATAGGGAATTTCTTACCTTGCTCTTCTCGAACCAGCACTCAACTTACCGCTACTTCGGACACCGCCAAGTATAAATACAACTTCTTATCTGCCTTCGGAGTGTGGAGCAGGGGTGGGCTCGATAGGAATCGCTTTGATTCCTCCAATGCATGCTGACATTCCAGGGTCCATGCAAAATTATTTTTCTTTTTGTCACGCCCCAAATTCGAGGGACGCGACCGGCACTCGACCGGGTGACCCCCAGTCAAGCGAAGCTGATTTTCCTTTCCCACCCAACGCGTTTCCCTATGTTTAAAACATACATTATTTTATGTGGAACGGTGAGACAATCTTAAAAGTGCGTGATTACCACATTAAGTCCAATTCATGCATATTAGATACGTCACTTTCTAATACGGAACACGATTACAAATACATATAATCACTACCCAAAATATACATATACACCCACATAGTGTCTAGGGAACCTCTAAGAGTACTAGGGACTTATACAATACTTGCCGGCAACAAGGCCCCGGCTATACCTTACAATACATAATGCACTCAAAAGGAGAAGGCCCGAACTACACATGGCCCCGAGAGGAAATGGGGCTCACCAGCACAGCTGAGAAGGATGAAGACAAGGCACCACTAACGACGAGCTGAGCAACCTGCTATGGATCCACCTACATCCATATAAAAGATGTAGCGCCCCCGGCAAAAGGGACGTTAGTACTGTGGAATAGTACTAGTATGTATAAACAAACTTTATCCCAAGTATAATCAAGTAATACACACTTAGGGAGCAACAATATAACCAATTAATAGATGCACGTAGAAGGACACAACCAGAATCAACAAGATGCACAATCTCTCCTTTTTCCCTTTCAACATCATCATATTCAAGAGCTTATAACTTTTCATTTCAGCAGTGATAACGATCACATTTCATCCTTATTACCTCGGCCACCCTTATTACCTCGGCCACCCTTATCACCACAACCCATCATCCTTATTACTTCGTGTTGCGGCGCACAACCCGACCCCGCCTGACAATTTTAATGCACAGCATAATCACAAACAATTTCATCACAAGAATCACCAATTCAAGGAATGCAAATTCTAATCAACGACTCATTTATTTGGGCCCAAGGCACCATAACATCTATCAAGTAGAAATTTCATGAAGACGGTGTTGCCACATTAGCTCAATTTAGTTACATCGTTTCACAATACTCTTTTTCATTACTTTCCATGCATGGCTTTCAACTATTTTACACATTCCCACATTTGAGAACATTATCAATTTTTTGTTCATTGCCCATCAAGCACCTTTTACAACTTCATACAGCACAGTAGCATGACAATCAACCAGGAAGAATCAGAGAATAAAGTCTCACGTCTTAACACGTTTGAACAGTCAATTCACATATTTCCAAACAAGGTACACATACCACATACTCGAACCCAACAAGAGGATTCTACGAAGGTTAAAGTTAGCCATACATACCTGGGGTTGAAATTCCTTTTCAACTTTTACTCACAAATCACCAGACCGACTAGTACCGTAAATCTAGTTCACAGTTAAAAATATTCAACTCAGAATTGGAAACCATGCATACAATTTGAACTCTTTTTAAGCATTTATCAACTGCTATGTGACTCCCCCCTTAAATTTCCAACCCCTTATTTGTGAACTTACCCCAAACCGCTTCCTCTTACTAGATTATGGACACTAATGAACAAGGATGCAAGGTATAAACTTATATTTTCAAGAATCAATTCATGAGAGTCCCCCTTTTGTTTAAAATCAGAAAACTATTGAAAAGGGCTTGGGGATTCTTATCTATTAGAATGAAGAAGAAGATGATTACTCGAAATTTCCAGGCCTGAGTGACTTTGAAAATCCAGTTGGTAAAGATGGAGCTTTCTCTCACAAGAACCCTCTCTCACCTCTCTCTAATTTTGTTCAGAAAATGGTTAAAAATTAAGGGGAGGGGTATTTTAATGAACTAGGGTCGGGTTTTAAAAATTAGAAAAAATAGGGCCCGACATAAGAATGCAGTCAGGAATGCGATCCCATTTCTGACATGCGGTTCGCAGATCTGACCGCACAATGGCCCTAAAGATGGGCCGAAAATCCAGAACACACTGCCCAGGTATGCAAACAATTGTGCGGTCCGCATACACGTTATGCGATCGCATATTGGACCGCATAGTTGACTTCAAATGGGGCAGCATTCTGCCTAGGTATGCGACCATTATGCGGTCCGCATACACGGTGTGCGATCGCATAGTGCATCGCATAACACCTACTTTCTGGAAAATTACATTCTTTAAGTCTCGGGGTACTTTCTACTCCGTTCAGGTCAGTTTCAAAGATTCCTACAAAAAACAACTCGGGGACTTGTTCGACATTATTTTTAAACAAGCAAATTTTACGGGTCCTTACATCCTCCCCCCCCTTAAAAATCATTCGTCCTTGAATGAGGGTTTTGGAAATCAATTAGTTTTGAAATCATGACATGCAACTTCCAAATTTTCACTAACTCCAATATTTCAGAAAATTTTTGCCAGGGTTCCCTTTGTAACTAGACCTACCTACCTGTCAGAGAGCCCCCAAAACGCATTTCCAAGCACCATTACACAGTTTCAATCACCCAATAACTTACACACACAACGTTGTTACTTCAACAATTGGAAATTATTCAATCATTTTGTCAACTACACATAGTTCTTTCTTCTCATACCACAAATTTGCACATGATTCACATTTTTGCACATAACTTGGTCGTTTTAATGAGTCCCATACAACCCAATCACCTCAATATACTATATTCATTTCAATTAATCATTACCAACCTATACTACTATTATTCACTTGCCTAACACATACATTCCAAAAAACTTTCATTTACCTCAAGGGTTGCACACTACCCCAATTAGAACAGCGAGTCCGGTTTTAGCACACATTGGGAAATTACACCAAAAAGACAAATAGGGGAAGATGGGGTGATCTTGCACAGAACTGAACGTAAAGTTAGAGGAGAGGGTCCTGACTACTAGAATTGTTCAAATAAGTGGGGATATCTTTCTTTCATCTCATTTTCCGCCTCCCACGTGGCTTCCTCAATGCGCTGACTTCGCCACAATACTTTAACTGAAGCAATTTCTTTGTTCCTCAATCTACGGACTTGTCTATCAAGAATAGAAACCGGAACCTCCTCGTATGATAATTCTTCATTAATCTCAATGTTCTCAACTAGTATGATGACTGATGGATCTCCAACCACTTTCTTCAACATGGACACGTGGAACACCGGGTGCATTAATGATAGTTCATGGGGTAATTCCAACCTATAAGCCACTTGTCCTATCCTTTGAGCAATCCGATATGGCCCGACATACCTTGGGCTTAATTTCCCTTTCTTCCTAAACCGCATCACTCCCTTCATGGGAGATACTTTCAAGAATACCCAATCATCAACTTGGAATTCCAATTCTCTTCGACGAACGTCCGTATAGGATTTTTGACGGCTCTGAGCGGTTTTCATCCTCTCCCGAATGACTCTGACTTTTTCCAATGACTGGTGCACAAGATCTGGACCTAACAATTCTGCTTCACCAACCTCGAACCACCCAATCAGAGATCTATACCTCCTTCCGTACAATGCCTCAAATGGGGCCATATGAATACTAGCGTGAAAGCTGTTATTGTAAGAAAATTCGATAAGCGGTAAATGATCATCCCAACTACCCCTGAAGTCCAATACACAAGCCCGTAACATATCTTCAAGCGTCTGAATAGTTCGCGCTGCCTGACTATCAGTCTGTGGGTGGAAAGCTGTGTTGAGATTTACCTGAGTACCCAAGCCTTGCTGAAATTTCCGCCAAAAAGTAGCTGTGAACTGGGCTCCTCGGTCTGAAATAATAGAAACTAGAGTACCATGAAGCCTGACTATTTCCTTGGTATACAACTGAGCGTACTGTTCTGCAGTATCGGTGGACTTGATCGGCAAGAAGTGAGCTGATTTCGTGAGTCAATCCACTATCACCCAAATCGAGTCGAACTTACGCTAAGTGCGAGGTAACCCTACCACTAAATCCATCTTGACCATTTCCCATTTCCACATCGGAATTTCCATAAGTTGAGTCAGCCCACCAGGCCTCTGATGCTCGACTTTCACCTGCTGATAATTCGGACATTTAGATACAAAGTCTGCCACACCTCTTTTCATACCGCTCCACCAATAGATTTCCCGAAGATCTTGATACATTTTAGTGGAACCTGGGTGGATGGAATACCTGGAATTGTGAGCTTCCTCCATCACCCTCTCCCGAAGATTATCCACATTAGGAACACATAACCTTCCGTGGCATCACAAAACACCATCATTGCTCCCGAGCAGAAATGCCGGGATCTTGCTATTCAAAACAGTCTCCTTCAACCGCGCCAATGCTGGATCCATATACTGCTTTTCCTTGACTTTCGATACAAGCGATGATTACGCCCCATTATGCACCATGACTTTCCCCTCATCTGAGGTCGAGAGACAGACCCCCAAACTAGCCAACTGACAAACCTCCCGAGCCAACGACCTATGATCTTCCTCCAAATGAACCAGACTACCCATAGACTTTCGACTGAGAGCGTCGGCCACTACATTTGCTTTCCCTAGATGGTACAGAATGTTCATATCATAATCCTTAAGCAATTCTAACCATCGCCGCTGCCTTAAATTTAACTCCTTCTGCCCGAAAAAATATTGGAGACTCTTGTGTTCTGAGAACACGTCCACATGGACCCATACAAATAATGCCGCCAGTTTTTTAATGCAAACACCACTGCCGCGAGTTCTAAATCATGCGTCGGATAATTCTTCTCGTGATTCTTGAGTTGCCTAGAAGAATAGACTATAACCTTCCCATGTTGCATCGGCACACATCCCAAACCAACCTTTGAAGCATCGCAATAAACCACAAATCCCTTCGTGCCTTCTGGAAAAGTTAACACCGGTGCTGAAGGTGCGAAAGCACCAGCAAACTAGCATAGCAGATTTCCAAAAATCACTCCAACTTCTCGTCAACCATCCGAAATCAATCCCGAGCCCCTCGGGGCCCCATCCAAACATACCAACACACCCCATAACATTATTCCAACTTAGCCGAGCACTCAAAACACCAAAAACAACACGAAAACACCAAATTTTCATCAAATTCAAACCTAAGAACTTTGAAACTCCTAAAATTCGCCAATTACGCCGAAACTAACAAAAACACCTCCGATTAACAATGACATTACAAAACTGCTCAAACTGTCAGAATTCCATTCCGACCCCGATAGCCTATTTTCCACCGCTGACCGGAAATCGCCAAACACTAACTTTCGCCAATTCAAGCCTAATTCTACACCGGATATCATAAAAATATTCCGAACACACTACTAAGTCCCAAATCACCTAACAAAGCTATTCGATCCATAAAATCCGCATTCCGAGGTCGTTTACCAATAAGTCAACTCTTAGTTGACTTTCTCAACTATTAGGCTACTTTAAAAGGCTAAATGCAAACTCTCACCATAACCACTCCGGACCCAAGCCAACTGATCCAACACATCAAAAATAAGATAGCGATACATAAAAAATGCAGAAATAGGGGAAATGAGGTAAATCTCACGGAATGACCGGTGGGGTCGTTATAGTTAAGTACTGATATCAAGAACAAAAATGAAACATACGAAGGCTACGTTACCTGATCATCAAGATCGCTCCATTTCTGAGATACCGTTTCTAAACGAGCTCGGAGGTCCAGCATTTCTTCCTCCTTTTAGGCAAGAAGAGCCTTGTGCTCATCCGCCTCCGATGAAAATCTCCTACACTCCACCTCTTAATGAGTCAGCTCAGACTGAAACTTGGCTGTGGTCCGATTGTAAAGCACTTTCGTCTGAAAGAAGGAGAGTAAAAGGAATGATAATCAAAGCTCGAAATACTCGACAAAGAAATTACATGTTTGCAAAGCCTTCCCACTTCCTCAAAAATAAGCAAGGCATCAAGTTCGGGATTCTTCTCCGGCCATAGTGAAGAGCCCCTCAACTACGTCCTTCCCTTTGAGGGGCGCCCCAGCATCGAAAGATTCTATATTTGGGGCATCACGTATCTCCATCGGGGAAAATTTTGAAACCGGAAGAGAGTCACCTACATCACTAACCCCTGCTATGTCAATCGGGGCCTTCGGATCGTAGCTAGGCTCCCGTAACTCATTTACCAAGTTCCCTTCGGCCCGGAGAACATTTTGGCTAACGATCAGGTCAGGGATGTTATCCAATCTACCCTCAAAAACCTCTCCGGTCCCAGGTAAGATGGCATCGTCGACTTCTAATCTAGAAGCCCTCGGCTCACAATCAACGGATTGGCAAAGGCAGGAGCAGTTATGCTTCCACTTCCCTCGATTGGTATCAGGAAATCTTTTTTCTCGTCTAAGGCCGCGAAGCCTGCCTTAGACCTATGCACTATAGCCCTCTTTGGATCCAAAGGCTTGGTCGATGATTCCCTCTTTCTCTTCTTCCCCTCATTTGGTTTTGGGATATCTGCTTCCCCAGGCGATGCTTCTCTCATCAAAGAGGCCTCCCATTGTCCTGCATAAACACAAATCACGAGAAGTCAAAACATATTCAAGGGGTGTCTCTTTTAAACAAAACTCAGGTATTGCAAAAGGAAAGGCCCCACCATGATTTTTATCTTCCCATCGACCCCTGGCCAGGTCGCGCCACACACGCTTGGCATAAAGGTAGGTAGAATCGAGCTGGCGAACCCAGCTCAAGAGATCCTTGACCGCATCAGGATACCATGCAACAGCTGCATCGTCAAAGGGAATTAGTTCAAGGGAGAATTGGCACAAAAGAAAATTAAAGTATTAACTTACAATTCGTATTCCATTCCTCAGGGAACGGAATCCTTTCAAATGGAATCAAATCCGAGGTCCTAACTCGAACAAAGGAACGGAATCCTTTCAAATGGAATCAAATCCGAGGTCCTAACTCGAACAAAGCGGCTCATCCACCCCGTGTCCTTGCCTTCATCGGTGCAAGCAAAGAAAATCCTTGAGGCCCGACGCTTAAGTTTAATCAGACCACCCTGATAAAGTCGGGGACTGTACATTCTAATCAGGTAGTCAAGGGTGAAAGTCATCCCCTCGACCATATTCGCGAAATGCCTAATCATGTAAACAATGCGCCAAAATGATGGGTGAATCTAGCCGAGAGTCACTTGATATCACTTGCTGAAATTGAGAGCGAGAGGGTCTATCGATGGTGAAGATGGCCCTACTGGGCCTAGGGTAAATGGATAGTTGTATACACTGAGGAAGCCGATTTTTTGGGTTGTTATGTCTTCTTCCCGAGAGGGAATATCAACTTGCACCGCATCTTCCCAGCCGCAGTCGGCCTTCACTTTCTCGATGTTTGTTATTAGGCGAACATATCGGGATATGGGTTCATGCCGCCCCGACTTCGAGGAAGGTTTATCGACCTTGAAATCAGAGGTCGTTTCGCATGGTCCAGGGATGCACTCTTTGATATTTGGGGAAACAATTGCCTTTCCCTTAGAGGAACGCAAAGAAGATGGGGCTTTATCATCTTATGGAATAGTTTTGGAGGCCTTCATGATTCCTGCTGAAAGATTTCGAAGAAAATAAGAGGGAGTTGATCAGAAAGGGGACACAAGAAAGAAGTAATGAGATCTCTTTTTAGAAAAGGTTAGAAGAAGTAATGAAAGAAGATGGGCAGGAGAAGGAGTGTTTATAGGGGCCAACCGTGCACGTTGAGTAAAGCTAAAAGGCAGCCAACCACCATAATAAATTCGAATCTTTTCGAAGACTGCAAATTTGGTTTTTAAAGCATCTCTCCAATCACGCCAGTCCCTTATGCGGCATGACTGACAGAATAATGAAGGCATTAAAAAGTTGGTAAACTCCAAATCATTTCTTATATTTTCATTCCAAGAAACGCGGGGACTATCTGTATATGGTAAAATTGGGGAAGTCTGATTTTAATGCTTCTACAGCATTTCGGGCCTCGGCCTCGAATGAATCGGGGCGGAATCCGAAGCTCAACTCCGAGGAACATCCCTCGATGAGGTATATCGAGGGTTTTAGGCCCCGAAGCAGTGCAGATCAAAAACCACCATGGAATGGCGGGAAAATCCCAAAAGGCGCGTGGTTAAAGCTAACCAAGTACGCAAAATAGTAGAGGCACGTACCGTGGCATTAAATGGATGTACCAGCTATCTCTATTTTTTAATAATTACACATGTTCTATGTTGGGATTCCCCATCATATATAAAGGGGACCCTTCTCACTTTGTAAGACACATGATATTAAATACAAGAACATCCTTTGCTCTCTAACTAAAACATTCTCTACAATTGTTTCATTGATTAATTGCCTTTCATTTATTGTGTTCGTTAGTTGTTATTCATTTATTACTCGCAATTGATCACAAATAGTCCATCTTCGAGGCCTTCAATACTGTTATATCATTCTCGACAGCCCCTTGTCAAGCTCCCAAGCTCGACCTCGAGGCCCATTCTGACCGACCGCGAGACCTCGTCTCTCCGCTGCTCGGTTTGCATAATCTCGTTACCCTTTGCTCTTATTTCATTTTCTCATTCTTCATTTAGCATCTATTGCCTAAACGACTGGTATGAAAATAGATCACGTATTTTAGAACCACAAAATCAAATATAATTATAATTACCATTTTCAAGGTAAACACTCATGGTGAGATTCCTTTCCCGAGTCAGTAATATTTGGGTTCCTCTCATGTCGTTAAGTTCTAACTTGTTTCATTTCCTTTTGCAGGTTTATCCAAGGACGTCACACTGAGTCCTCCATCTGGTGGAGAGAACTTCCACATCGATTCCCCTACTCTGAGACAGGGTGATGAGAAGAAAAGGAAAAGGGCATTGAATTCTCCGAACTCGGAAAATAAGAAACCAAGAAGAATGCTAGTGCGCAAATCTAAAAAAAGCACCAACGTCTGAGCACCCTCTTCGGACTCACTCTACCGGCTAAGGGACAAATCCCAAAAAGAAATAGAAGCATTTGATCTAGTGGCCCGCGAGCCGTCACAGCTCGAGGGGCAAGGGGCCTCCAAACCAAAGAGAGGTTAGGCTGACTTGCCTCAAGTTAGGGAGGCCGAAGAGGAGGCCATGACCGAAGCTTCCCGGGATACGGTCAATGCACTGAAGGATGCACTTTATATGATAGACATCATTGAGTCGCCTTCGTTCACTGAGTCCATGTATAACGAGGCTCATACGGGGAAAGAACTTCCCAACAAGGGGAGTCATGGGGCAGACGACCCCTTCCGCAACTTTTTTGATGCATGGATTCTACCGCCACGGAGGACGTCACTAGATTGGATGACTTAGAGGTGCCGAGGAAGATTCCATCTTTGGGAATGAGCGGGCCTTCCTCAATCCCGAAACTAATCAACGGGTTCCCAACTATAAGTGTGGATCCTGACCAGAAGTGATCGATCATCATCTCCATTCAGGAGGATGCCCGGTTCCTCTCTACCCCCGTAGGGGTGGCCAGTTACCTTTGGTTTTTGGTGACAAAGAAAGAACAAGCCAAGATGAATGTGGTGGATACACCCTGCCTATTCAACGAAGAACAACAGGCGCTAAATCGGGTAACTTCAGATACCTCTTGATGAATTTTAATTTGTACTTAGACTAATTTATAGATAATCATAACATTTTTCTTTGTGTTTGTAGGCCTTGGTGTTTCATCATGAAACTTTTCTCTGATATTGAGACGAGCTGAACCAGCTTGAGGCTGAGGTACGAGAGATCACTGAGAAGAGAGATACTTACAAACTTCTCAGCGAGAAATGTAAAGGGGAGGCTAAGAGCCTCCGAGCTGAGTTAGAGGTGGCCCGAAAGGAGCACGCCGGCCTGGTCGAGTAGGAAAAACTATTTGTGGTTAGTGATGATGACCTAGACTCGGTGACTAATGGTCGGAATTTGTAGGTCCAACAGAAGATCGATCGGATCGACCAGCTCCGAGATGAGATAGATTTTGTCAAGGCCGAGTTCGACGAATGAAGAGGCAGGAAGGACTGCCTGGCCTAAAAAAAGGAGACTTCTAGGGTGCAGCTGACTTCGACTGAGGTCCAGCTTCGAGCAGCAAAGGAAAAGGCCGAGGTGCATGCCAAAAAGGTTGAGGAGTTGTCATCTCAGTTAAGTTCGGTCGTATCTGATCGAGAAACTCTTGCTAAGGAGCTTGAAATGGCCAAGTCAGTGGCCATGGTGGTTAAATATGATGCGACGAGATGGTGGACCAATATAAGGCTGATGCCGAGGCGTCCCAGGATTGAACGAAGGATATCGTTGAGCATGCGAAGTGGCAATCCCGAAGGGAGGCCCTCGAGGAAAGTCATGCTCGGGATTTTGACTTGGCGGCCGAAATTAAGAGTGCTAAGGGATTTGACGTTGAGTCCAAGAAGTTGGATTATCCAAAGGATGAAGAAGAATTCCAAGATTCGAGCGGATCCAAGGGTGGAGGAGACTCCGAAAACCCTGGCGACGAGGCAAGCTCCGGTGAAGACCAGGTCGTTTAAGTGCCTTGTATATTTATATTTTGTATTTTTCTACTTGTGTACTTTTGTATTTTTTTTTCCAAGGTCGTTTGGCCTTTATAAATATGATATGTATATATAATACAAGGCTTCTTTTTCCCTTCGACAATCACTAATTTCTATTTCCTTTGCTTTATTATTTATATTTACAAAGATCGAAATGCCTTAGCATGAAATAGTTAGGTCATGTTCGTAGGTTACAGGCCTTGCCTTTAACGTTATTTTGTTTCAGGCATGGTGGGGGTTCGATATGAGCAAAAACTTTTCCCAAAGTACTTATAAATTTTAAGATTATAGTTTACCGAGGGTAGCCTTTAGAATCGATTAAGAAATTTTGAAGGCCTTGTTTTTTGTTACGGGTCTCGGACGTCTCCGAGCCATTTTAATATGGTCGTAGCCTTTTTAATTTGGGTCTAGTGGGATTGTTATCCTGAGTTATCTGGGCTTGCCTAAGATAACCGTCCCTAAATCGTTATGACCGTAGCCTTAAGGTTTGGGCGCTACCTAATAGGTCTTGTGCCCCCGGGCTCTGATAGCCAGGGCCGTACAAGTTTGTCTTTGGACGGCAGTCTCTGAGTGGGAGTGATCATTTGAACTCAGATTAAGGTAGTCCTTAGGCTTGTTACCTTTAGGGGATCGGGTATAGGAAATTCCTTAAGAAAAAAGAAAAGTTGTTAAGGGATAAGATATTTATCTGCTAGGTGGATGTGTGGGCACACTAGGATGGATAAGATAAGGAATGAAGATATTCGGAGAGGATGGGCGTGGCTCTGGTTGATGACAAGATGAGGGAAGTGCGACTTAGATGGTTCAGACACGTGCAAAGGAGAAGCCTAGATTCCCCGGTTAGGAGGTGTGAGCGATTGGCTTTGGCATGTACGAGGAGAGGTAGAGGGCGGACCAAGAAGTATTGGGGTGAGGTGATAAGACAGGACATGGTGCGGCTCCATATTTTTGAGGACATGTCTCTGATAGGAAGGTGTGGAAGTCGAGCATTGGGGTTGTAGGTTAAAGGGTAGTCGGGCAGTTTTCCTCTTTGTCCCGGTTTCACTCTTTGTACCGACGAGTATGATAGTATTTTGTCTAGCACTGCTAGTGATTATGTTGTGTTTCACACTTTTGCATAATATTTGTTACTTCTTTTTATTTATTTATTGTCTCTCACGTTGCTGATATTATTTTTCTGGTTTTGATGTCACAGATCTATTGTCGTCTCTCAGAAATAGCCTCTCTACCCCCTCTGGGGTAGGGGTAAGGTCTGCATACACTCTACCCTCCCCAGACCCCACTGGTGGGATTTTACTGTATTATTGTTGTTGTTGTATATTTATCTGCAAGGTAGAGACTTCTTTTTATTCTTGTGCGTAATAGTTACACATGTGTACAAGCTTTGTATCAGGGCTCGCTCAGTCTATGTGGGCACGGTTCATTTGACCATTTGGACTTTTAGTACATCCTATCGATTGAGCCGAGACCATTCAATCACAAAGTTTCTTTCCTTGCTAAAGTCGTTATCCGAGGGTAATTCCCCTGGTGTTCTGGGCCGATCATAGAGAGGCCTTGAATAATTTTTTCGTCATCTTCGATATCGGTTCATAACCAACCTTCAATTCTATCTTAGCATGATTTACTATTGCCTCGTTAAAAACCTTGCCAGAAAATCCATTTGGGAAAAAATTGGTTCAAGGGAAAAAGAGTACAACGTGTGTTTTCAGACCTAAAAATTAATCGTTCTTTGATGGTTGCTTGCAAGTGTTAATTCGAAATGAAAATAAGTAAAAGGAACGAATGGAGTCATACCTTAGCAGTAGTATCGCTTCAAGTGATTTACGTTCCAGTTGTTCGGTAGTCGTTCATCGTTCATCACTCCGAGTTTGTAGATCCCTTTCTGGTGATCTCGATAATTTGATATGGTCCTTCCCAGTTCGGTCCCAAATTCCCTTCATTTGGTTTTTAGGTGCTTAGTGTGACCTTCCTTAATACTAATTCCCCGACATTGAAGTGTCGAAGGTTGTCCCTCTGGTTGTAATATCTCTCGATCCGCTGTTTTTGGGCGGCCAACCGGACGAGGGAGGCTTTGTGTCTTTTGTCTAATAGCTCCAGGATCATATTTATAGCCTCGTCTTTTGATTCGTTAGTTGCGTATCAGAACCTGATACTTGATTCTCTAACTTCGACTGGTATTAGAGCTTTGGCATCGTAAACCAATGAGAATGGGGTGGCCCCAATACTTGACTCTGAGATCGTACGGTAGGCCCATAAGACTTCGGGAAGGACTTCCTTCCATTTTCCTTTGTCATTGGTTAACCTATTTTTGAAGTTTTGGAGTATGATATTATTGGACGATTCTGCTTGTCTGTTCCCACTAGGGTTATAGGGTGTTGTTGCCGATGAACTGTTTCCTGTTGTCGCACACGATCTCGGCCAGCATTCCGAACTGGCATATGATGTGGTCCCAAATGAAATCGATGACTTTCTTCTCCCTCACCTTCTCGTATGCCTAGGATTCCACCCACTTAGAAAAATAGTCAGTCATAAACAATATCGAGCCTTACCGTGTGCCCATGGAAGGAGGCCAACGATGTCTATTCCCCACTTCATGAACGGCCATGGTGACAAGACCAAATGCAGCAGCTCCCCGGGTTGATGAATCATCTGAGCATGTCTTTGACATTCATCATATTTTCTTACAAACTCCTTCGTGTCCTTTTCCATATCGATCCAGTAGTAGCATGCTCTAATTATTTTTCGAACCAATGATTCGGTGCCTGAATGATTTCCACATGTCCCTCGTGAATTTCCTTCAGAATGTACTCGATATCTCTTGGTCCTAGACATATCACGAGCGGGCCATCGAATGTTCTTCTGAACAGGTTCTGTCTTTGGACAAACTAAATCGGGATGCCTTCATACGCAGAGCCCTCAATTCTTTTGGATCCGAGGGCAGTTTATCGGTCTACAGATATTCTATATATTTGTTTCTCCAGTCCTAAGTTAGGCCCGTTGAGTTTATCTCGGCATGGCCTACTTCCACTACCGATCTGATGAGTTGTACGACTGACCCCGAGTAGAACTCGTCGTCCTTGACTGACGATCCTACGTTAGCAAGGGCATCGACCTCACTGTTTTGATCCCAAGGTACGTGTAGCAAAGTCCACTCCTTCAACCGATATAATGTTACCTGCAACTTATCCGGGTACCTTTGTATTCGTTCTTCTCTGACCTCGAACGTCCCATTAACTTAGTTAAGCACGAGGAGGGAGTCGCACTTAGATTCGACCACCTTCGCCCCCAAGATTTTGGCTAGTTCGAGACCTGCAATCATGGCCTCATATTCGGCCTCGTTGTTAGTCAATTTCACAGTCCTAGTAGATTGTCTAACTACATTGCATGTTGGTGGCTTTAATATAATGCCATGTCCAGACCCTTTTGTGTTTGAGGTGCCATCTGTAAAGAGGGTCCAGATCCCTGAAGACGTCCCTGAGTTCACCAACAACTCTCTTTCGACCTCGTATATTAGGGCCGGCGTAAAGTCAGCCATGAAGTCTGCCAAAATTTGAGATTTTAATGGCGGTCCGGGGTCGATATTCAATATTGTACCCACTGATCTTCACGTCCCATTTGGTCAATCTTCCCGAGAGCTCGAGTTTATGAAATATATTTTGCAATAGGTAAGTAGTCACAACACATATAGGATGACATTGAAAATATGGTTTCATCTTCCTAGAGGTGCTTAGCAATGCGAGTACCAATTTTTCTAGGTGAGGGTACCTAGTTTCAGCCTCACCTAGAGTCCTGCTAACATAGTAAATTGGAAATTGCGTATCTTGCTCTTCCTGGACCAGGACTCCACTTACCGCTATCTCAGATACTTCCAAGTACAGGTATAGTTGTTCATCCGTCTTCGGCGTTGTCACGCCCAAAAATTGAGGGGAGAGACCTGCGCCCAACCGGATGATCCCGGTCAAGCGGGCCTGGATTGCCTTTCCTACCCAACCCATCACCCCGTGTTTATAATATACATTATTCCACATGAAATAGCAATTTAGAGTTTAAGCATGAATCTACAACTTGGGTTATATTATCCTTTATCATTTCCACATTTGATAATCACAAAACATACAATAATCCCGATTCGGACCACGATTACTAGTGAACACATTTACCTCCCAAATACATATATGTACAACCCACATCATGTCTATGGAGCCTCTAAGAGTACTAAGGGTTTACACAATACTTGCCGGCAATAAGGCCCCGTCTATACCTTAAAAGACATAACATATACAAAAACATGATGTAGACTACACATGGCCCCGAGAGGAAGTGGGGCTCACCGGATCTACTGAAGGTACGAAGGGGAAACACCAATATCGGCAGTCTGAGCTACCTGCTGTGGAAACACCTACATCCATATAAAAGATGTAGCGCCCCCGGCAAAAGGGACGTTTATACCATTGAATAGTACTAGCATGTATGAACCAAGTTTATTCCAAGTAGAAGCAAACAATACACAATTAGAAAGCAGCTAGGGTAACCACACAAGTACCACACAAGTATACAGAAAACCACAAATGAAGATTTCACAGTTACTTGTTTCAATTTCTCATCTGTTGTGGCGCGCAACCCGATCCCACCGTACATTCTCACTTCACCCTTATTAACTCTCCACCCTTATTACTTCGTGTTGCAGCGCGCAACCCAATCCCACCGTACATTCTTATTTCACCCTTATTACCTCTCCACCCTTATTACTTCGTGTTGCGGTGCGCAACCCGATCCCACCGTACGTTCCCATTTCATAACAATAATCACCAACAATTACATCACAAGGATATTTATCATGAAGAACATAAGTTCCTATCAACCAACAACTATGTGAAATCAACGCACAATGATCCTTACCAATCAGCAATTCATATATGGTGTTTCCACAATCATTTAACTCAATAAAGTTAGCCCATATTTACTTTCATTATTTACTACACTGCATTTAGCACTTGGATACATTCAACACTTTATTTTATTATCATTTCTTTCATTTTGCAGCACATCCTCTCATACCGATGTATTCAACATCTAATGAGCTTTACACATGGTAGGATAAGCACAAAGAATCACCTTTCATAAATTCAATTAGCATGGTAATAGACTTCAGAAAAACAGATTATGAATTCGTACAACTCGACACAGCAGGACAAACAATTCACATATGCTCAAGCAAGAATTTCATACCGTGTACTCGGACACCAACAAGATAAATCTACAAAGATTAAAGTTAGCCATACATACCTTGATTTGGGATTTTTCCTTAATTTCTACCACAATTCACCGGACCTTCTAGCACCTTCAATCTAGTTCACAATGTGGCATAATTTAACTTAGAATTAGGAACAATGATCATGTCTTGAACTCACTTGATCATTCTATCAAACACTAAGTGTTCTTTTTGACTAAATGGCCTCTTTTTAGTGAAAAACTACTCTAACCCATTTCCTTTTACTAGATTATGATTAGTTGGTTACATTCATGCAAGGCTCCTACCCTTATCTTCATGAATTCACCTAACCATGTTTCATTTTAACAAAAATCTGGAAATTTAGGTTGATGGGGTAGAAGCTTACCTCTTGTAGTGAAAAAAATGGTGCCCTACTTGATCAATTCCAGGTCTGAGTAGTGTTGGACGAACAAATTGGATGAAGTTGGATTCTCTCTCTCTCTAGAACCCACTCTCTCCTCTCTCTAATTTATTAGAAAATGAGCTTAAAATGAAAGGGGGAGGTGTTTTAATGAACTGGGGGTCAGGTATGAAATCAGAAATTTAATAGTCCAGAAGGATAAATGCGATCAGGAATGCGATCGCATTCCTTCTATGCGGTCTGCATTCCTGTTGCATAATTGGCCCTCAAATGGGCCAAAAAGAAAAGTAGACTGTCGAGGTAAGCGACCACTATGCGGTCTGCATACTTGTTATGTGATCGCATAGTGCGTCGCATAACTCCCTCCGCAAAAGTCAAGGTGTAAGAATGCGACAACTATGCGGGCCCACATTCGTGAAATGCGATCGCATTCTAGGCCGCATAGATTTCCTCAAAATGGACAGCAAATTGTCCAGGTGTGCGACCACTAAACGGTCCGCAGACCTGCGCAATTTTGAAAAATTATATCTTTTAAGTCCCGGGGCACTTTTTACTCAAAAAGAGTACGTTTCAAGAATTTCTACAGTTATAACAACACGGGGACCTATTTGGGCATTATTTGTTTTTGCCATGTAATTTTACGGGTCTTTACAGGCGTGTGAAGTAGTTGTGGTCTCAATAGATACCGCTTGAGTTCCTCCAAGGTGCGTTAGAACTCTAGGGTCCATGAGAAGCTATTCTTCTTCTTCAGTAGTGAGAAGAATCAGTGGCTTTTATCGTAGGACCTTGAGATGTATCGCCCCAAGGCGGCTATGCATCCGGTTAATCTTTGCACGACCTTCACGTTGTCCACAACCGTGATATATTTAATGCCTTTGATCTTGTGGGGTTGATCTAGATTCCCTGATTGGATACCACGAATTCGAGGAATTTACCTGATCCGACTCCAAACGCATATTTCTATGGGTTCAACTTCATATTGTAGTTCTTTAGTATGCTGAAAGTTTCCTACAAATGTTTTAAATGGTCCTCTGCTCGCAGGGACTTAACCAACATATCGTCAATGTAAACCTCCATTAATATTCCTATTTGTTCCTCGAACATCCCATTTACTAGGTGTTTTTAAGTGGAACTGACATTTTTTAATCTGAATGGAATAAGCTATAGCAGTATGTGTCGTACTTAGTGAGGAAGGAGGTTTTTTCCTGATCACCCAAGTTTATCCATATTTGGTTGTACACGGAGTAGGCGACGTGAAAATTAAGGATCTCGTGGTCGGCCGTGGCATTGATCATGCGATCGATGTTGGGCAACGGGAAGAAGTCCTTGGGACATGCCTTATTTAAGTCATTATAGTCTACATACATTCTTAATTTATTCCCTTTTTAGGGATTACCACTATGTTTGCTAACCAATCCGGGTATTTAACTCCCGCATGGACCCTATTTTAAGGAGTTTAGAACCCATCCTTGATGAAAGTGTGTTTGACCTCAGACTGGGGTATTCTTTTCTGCTTGACCGGGTGGAACTTCGGGTCCAAGCTTAGATTGTGAGTGATTATCTCCGGCGAGATCCCAATCATATCAAGGTGGGACCAAGCAAAGAAACCTTCGTTAGCTATAAGAAATTGAATGAGTATATTCTTGAGCTCAGGGCTTAACCCCGTGCCTAGGTAAACCTTTCGATCGGGCAAGTGTTTGGTTAGTACGACTTGTCCCAATTCCTCAACCTTGATTTTGTAGCATCAGAATCATTAGGGGCTATGAAAGATCTGGGGACTCCGTAGTCTTCATCCTCGTTTACCCCTTGTTCCTCTGACTCTGTCAAGGCTGGTATTGGTGATTGTTATTTGACCCCGTCTTTGACCATGTGGTTCGGATCCTCTAATGTTGAGAGTGTAGATACCGGGATCACTTCATCGACCGCGAACATCTCCTTGGCAGCCGGTTGTTACCCATAAACTGTTTTGACTCCTCCAGGTGTTGGGAATTTCAAAAGTTGGTGCAACGTCGAGGGTATTTCTCTCATGTTGTAAATCTATGGCCTCTCAAATAGAGTGTTGTATCTCATATCCCAGTAATGTTATCTCCCCTTTAGTGGTATCGCATGCCATGTTGAAGCCGTTCAACACTCGGACCGCAGGTACGATCTGATCTTGTAGGTCGAGTTGTTCCACGACCCTTGATCTGATGACGTTGGCTGAGCTACCTGGATAAATTAACACACACTTAATTAGAGATTTATTTACGAGTACCGATATTTCTAGTGCATCATTGTGGGGTTTCACGATCCCCTCAGCGTCTTCATCGTTGAAAGACAAGGTTCCTTCCAGTACGTAATCTCGAGTCCGTTTTTCCCTTGTGATGGATACTTTGGTGTATTTCAGCATCGGACCCTGGGGAATATCTATTCCATCTATGATCATATTGATGACATACTGAGGCTCTTCTTGCTTGGTCTACTTATTAGAGTCCCTATTCCTGAAGTGGTTCATGGCTCGATCACTCAGGAATTCTCGAAGATGTCCGTTGTAAAACAACTGGACCACCTCTTCTCTTAATTGTCGGCAGTCTTCTGTTCTGTGACCATGAGTTCCGTGATATTTTCACACTAGGTTGGGATCCCTTTGGGTTGGATTGGACTATAAAGGACTAGGCCATTTGGTATCTTTGATGTGTCCGATGGCAGATACGATATTGACATTGAAGTTGTACTCCGATAATCTTGGCGCTTCTTTGGGCCCGATGGGCCTGTCGAAGCTTGTTTTGCCCATGAGTCTCCGGTTGCTCTAACAAAGATCACTTCTCCTTTCATTTCACATAGAGTTCCGCCCTGACCCACTACTTCTTCGGTCTCTATTGTATAGCTGATACCGATCCTTGTTTGATCTCGATTCACGGTCGATGTCTCTTTTGACTCGGTCAATGGTTCCGACGGGGTACATGGACCTCGAAAGGTCCCCAAGCTGATCATCTTCGACCCTGATTTTTGATTGATATCAGTTATGGACATCGGTCCAAATGATGATCAAATATTCTACCAGGTGTTTTTTCCACTGTTGTGAAGCTAACGAGCTTCGAATGTTGAGTCCTTGGGTGAAAGCCGGAACGGCCCAATCATCACTGGCCGGTGGTAGATCCATATGTTCCATTTGAAACCAGGACACGAAATTTCTGAGCATCTCATTATCCTTCTGTTTTACTTTGAAAAGGTCTGACTTCCTAGTCTCGACCTTGATAGCCCCAGCATGTGCTCTCACGAAAGAATCTGCAAGCATAGCAAATGAGTCAATATAATTAGGAGGTAAGTTGTGATACCATATCATATATCCTTTTGATAGGGTCTCTCTTAACTTCTTCAAGACAGACTCGATCCCATCATCGTCCAAGTTTTTACCTTTGATTTCACATGTGTAGGAGGTAACATGCTCATTTGGGTCGGTCGTTCTGTTGTACTTAGGAATCTCGGGCATGCGGAACTTCTTAGTTATTAGCTTTGGAGCTACGCTCGGTGGAAAAGGTTTTTGCATGAACTTTATGGAATCCAGGCTTTTCAGTATCGGCAGTGCTCCTGGGATTTGGTCGACCCTGGAATTATAAGTTTTTACCTTTTTGTCATTAGCTTCGATTTTCTTCTCCCTTGATTCTACTCGTTCTATCAGTTCCTTGAGAATCTTTATGATCTCGGGTTTAGTCCCTGATTCATTTTTATTCGACCTCTCTACGACCGGTTCATCCCTACCGGTTACTTCCCTGGACGAATCGGGTTCAATTATGCTTGGTGCGCGGCTTTGGTTCTGTAACTGAGCTATCGCCGCCTGTTGAGCCTGTAACATTTCGAAGATCATCATTAAATTGATGTTGTCTCTTCCAATGTTTTATGTATTTTGAGCTGCCAATCGGGCTCCACCAAGGACGCTATTCTCGGAGTCGGTAGGCAGATTTGTGTCAGTAGCCACATGCGAGTTAGTGTTAATCGGGTCTACGACCGGAATTCTAATGGGATCGACTGGCTGTACCCCGTCACTAAGCACTATGTTATTATTTTCACCGTGATGGCGGACTTGTTGTCAACATATAAGGGTGTTGATTTTGAGTTTGACATTTTGAGCTTTAACCTGAAATTAGAGGAACTTCAAAGAACAAGTGTAAAGTAGTGTGTTTTATGAAAATTTATATCAAATAACCATTATTATCCTTAGCCCCACGGTGGGCGCCAAACTGCTTACCTTCAAAATTGGATATAATTGAATTTGTAAATGGTTTTAAGGATATGCGGGTTAACTCGACACAAAGCGATAAATTAAGTTACACTTGAAATAAACAATGATAAAGTAAATTCAAACCACATGAATTGAATAGCTACAGTCTTGGGAGGTCAGTCATATTCGAACTGGATGCACTTCGATCGGTATCAAGATACAGAAAAATAAGAGCTTAAAGAGAGAAACAATAATGCATTTCTTTGGAATGCATGTTACAACGTCCTAGATGAATTATCGGACCCCCTTTATATAGTAGAGGAGTCCTACTTTAGGTACAATTCTATAAAAGGAAAATAATATCTTAATTTGCTGATTGTCAGTTCCTTATTGATAAGTGCCGAGATTCCCGCTGTAATATTCGATCGGTCACGGATATTTTGGTCTTCTGTTGGCTATGGTAACAATGTTTCTTCGAGCTCGTTTGGGTCTAGGATCAATTTCGGGATCACGGCCTCGATCTTCCGTCCTTTATTGCCATGTTCCAAGACTGACCTATCACGTCGTAGGCGAGCTCGATTTCGACCGTATACATAGTGCAAACTTAAGACTTACAAATCTGAAGTCAACTTCCAAGCAGTACAAACTTTTTTTGAAACGATACTGACGGATATATTAATACTAGTTAACAGGAGAAATATTACATAAGGCTACGTAGAGCCTAAGGACATTTCTGTCCTAACTAGTACTAATATATTCGTCGTTATCGTGATCAATGAGGACAATGCATATCGATGTAAAAGACATCTCCAATGCAATTTTTAAGCCTTGTTCCAGGGTAATATTTCTGCATGCAATGGGAATGTTGCATAACAAGATTTATGGAATCCCAATATCCAATACCCTTTGTAATTACGAAAAACACCTCCTAAATTTCCATTAAAGTTAGTCTTTGAAAAAGCTCCATCAATATTAAGCTTGATAGTGTTTTGGAAAGGTCTTATCCATCTAATAGATATTTTTATTTTAGATTGTTGGGGGGAGTTTTTTTTCATTAAAAAATTATATTCCCAAGTTTGCTTAAGGACTAGGTTGACATTAAGAGGATGATCAAGATTGTTGATGTTGTTATTATTTCTATTTTTCCAAAGGTTCCAGATGGCGAAAGGAAAAATATTGATCCATTGTTGGATGTTACTATTGAGCAATTGACCATTTTTCAGGGATATTAGCCAGTGATGGGTGCTATCATTTTGGAAGTTTAAACCAATGTCATCCAAAAGCGAGTAGCTATAGGACAGTTGATAAAAATGTGACTAGCATCTTCTAGCCCTACTCGACAAGTAGGGCAAAGTGCATCAACATTAATTCATATATGATGGAGGAAGGTCTTACAGGTAATTTTGTTATGCAAGCATTGCCAAAGGAAGAATTTAATTTTATTAGGATAATGGAGTTTCCATATCCAATTAAAATCATGCTTGTTAAAGTGATTAGTCAAGTGTTTTTCTTGAAGGAGCTTATAACAAGAATTAGTAATGAATGAACCATTACTGCTCATATCCTAAGTTGTATGGTCTTTACCAGAGTGGTGAGTAGGAGTGGCCTTAATTTTTATAGTTAGGTCCTTTGGGAGATCAAAAGAGATTTTGGACAAATATCATGAATCTCCTGTTATTAGGTCATGTAGAGAGAGCTTATAATCTAACTGAATTAGGGGTCCCTCAATACAATTCCTAAGACTAGGAGAGTTATGAATTCATCTAGATTTCCAAATGTTAACATTTGAGTATTCACTAGGGTTCCATAGTGTTCCTTTCATGTAGATTTTCCAGCCTTTCAATAAGGCTGCCCAAATAAAGGAAGGGTATGGGTAGATTTCTTACTAGAATATTTGCTACAAATAAGTTGTGCCCAGGGATTATTGGGAAAATTGACAAGCCTCCAAGTAAGGTTGGTAAGCATTACTAGATTTTTATTGCAAGCAGAACGAATCCCTAATCCTCCTTCTGATTTTTCTTGAGTGACTATTTTCCAATTTACCAAGTGAATTTTTTTCTTAGTATTTGTGGTACCCCATATGAAGTCTCTCTGGATTTAGTCTATTAGGCTAAAAAATTTTGAAGGGAGCATGGTATATTGCATTATGTGGGAAGGAATGGAGTTTAGGGAGGAATTAGCCAAGCTAGTTCTACCAGCTATGTTTAATAGGTTAGTCTTCCAGTGAGAAAGTTTATTACACATTTTGTTAATAAAAAATTGGAAGTCCCTAGACTTAGGTTTATGAGATAGGATAGGGAAGCCAAGATATTTACCAAAGTCTAAGCTTAGCTTCATGTTGAAGAGGTTGTAAAAGTAGGAAGTAATTTCTTGGGGACATTTTTTGGAGAACACTAGTCTGGATTTTGAGTAGTTAATAGATATGACTGACTCTTTCATAAAATGATTAAGGCAATTTTTGATGTAATTGCCTGATTTTGATTAGCTTTCCCAATTAGGGTTAAGTCGTCTGCAAATAATAGGTGGGAGAAGCTAGGACCTCTAGGACTAATTTTAACGGGATCCCATAATAGGGTATCAACTTGATTTCTATTAATTTAGACATAAGTTCCATACACAAAATAAAAATATAAGGAGACATTGGATCCCCTTGACGGATACCTCTACTAGAGCTAAAGAAATTTGTTTTAGTCCCATTTACTAGGATACTAATTTGGCTTGTACTAATGCATTGTATTATGATTTTAGAGATTTTTGAAGGAAGTTAAAGTAGATGAGGGCTCTATGGATAAAATCCCACTCCAATTTATCAAATGCCTTTTCGAGGTCAATTTTTAATAACATATCATATTTAGTATTGTTTGAGTTGCGCATGTTTTTTATGATTTCTTGGATGATTATGGCATTGTCAATGGCTCTCCTATCCTTAATAAAGCTTGTTTGAATAGGACTAATGAGGGTAAGAAGAAAGGTTTTAACCTGTTGGTAATAATCTTTCTAATAATTTATAAGCAGTGTTACAAAGACCAATAGGCCTAAAGTTTTTCAGATGATTGGCATTAGTCATTTTAGGGATGAGACAAAGGTAAGTATTATTAATGCTTGTAGGGAGAGTTTGAGATTGAAAGACCTTGTGACAGAAATTAACTATGAAATCTCCAACTATGAGCCAATACTTTTGGTAAAAAAAAGGTTGATTCCATCTAGACCAGGAGCCTTAAAGGGTTTGAAAGAAAAAACTGCATTAGTGATTTCTTCTAAGGCTAGAGGCCTGTCCATGACATCTAAATTAACAGAGAGGTGATTTGGGGTTCGATTCTTACAAGACCAAGTCCTACTAACTATCTTGGAGGTAGTAAAGGTACTATTAGAGAAATTAAAGGTATGATCCATAATAGAATTTGCATTGGTGATCCAGTCACCTTTCTTATTCTTAAAGTACATTATCGAATTATGACATCTTCTATTAGAGGCCATAATATGAAAAAAATTAGTATTAGCATCGCCTTCATTACACCAAGAAATGCATGAATGAAGTTTCCAAAAGTCTTCCTCCATTCTAAGAATATTATTATAATCTTGTTGAAGGTTTGATTCAAGGTTCATTGAAGAAAGACTAGTATGGTAACTTGGAGAGTTTTGGATGCCATGCAAACGTGCCAAAATCTTTTTTTTATTTTTGAAAATGTATCCAAAAATTTCATTTTTCCAAGGAATGGATTTTTCTTTAAGAACCTCATGAGATTTGTTTAGGTCATTATTTTGCCAACTAGCCTTGACTATATTAATAAAATCCGGTTAATTACACCAAAAAGTTTCCAATCTGAATGTCTTCCCATTATGGCACGAGTTTTTGGGGGATAATTGAAGAAGTAGAGGATTATGATCCGAGTGGGTCTTTGGTAAGTGAATAACCACTGCTTTAGGATAGATGTTTAGCCATTTATTATTAACAAAAATACGATCAAGTCTCTCCATGATTAATTTGTTGGATTTCCTATGATGATTGGACCAAGTATACTTGAATTCTTTAAAACCTAGGTTCATGAAGTTACAATTATTAATGATATTCCATAAACGTGAGCTACGTCTGCGGTTAATAGGATTACCACCTAGCTTGTCATTAGAACCAAAGTTATCATTAAAATCCCCCCCTAAAAGCCAAGGACCTTTATAGTTGTCACAAATGTTTTCAATATTGTTCCAAAGGTAATGTCTATTAATAACATTTGTACTAGCATATATTGAAGAAAAAATCCAAAAAATTTCAAACAGAAGTACCTCAATGTCGGCAAGTATTTCCTGATCTCTCCAACAAAGTTCCTCACATTAACTAGGTCAGGATTCCAAAGAATAACCATTCCACAAGATTGACCATTTGAGGGGACCTCTATCATTTGAGTAAAGGAGAAGTCACTGAGAAGGGAAATGTGGTTTTCCATTCTAGTAGAGGGTTACCATGCATGGTTTATGGGTATCCAGCATCTCTCTAAAATTCCTCCTAAAGGTTTCTTTATTAACTCCCCTTATATTCCATATCAAAAAATTTGTAGGACGATATATTATGCTAACTGGATCAGGGTTATGTATACTACCATTTTCTCTCATTCTCTCAGGTTAAGGTATTGGGTTTCTTCTTATCGATGAAACCAGAATCATTGCATGGCTCCCCACAATAGGGTCCTGGGGAGGCCTCGCATCCATTGAGAACTTGTAAAGTGCAGGGGGGAAACTGAGCATATATCTCTTCTCTCGCAGTTCCCTAAAAAGATTTACTTTTACCTCAATGAGACTTAAAAATTCTAGGACTAGTCCGACCCCAGCAGGTTTATTTCCTCTTCTTCCTCCATTTGAAGATTTTCTGGTTCTTGTGCATTGGTAGGGGAGTGGACTTGAGGAGGAGGTTGTGGTATTGGTGGTGGAACATTTGGTGGATTCTGTGGTGGAACTGTGTTTGCATGGGGAGGGGTTTGCATGTTAGGGTTTACTTGTGTTGTTGCATTGTCGAGTGGGGTGGACCAAGGCATAAAGATGGGGTTCATGTTGGAAATCTATCCCGGAGGATAATTACTATCTCTTGTCCATCCAATATCTTGTTAAATAATATTGCATGGCCCATTAGTGCTTGTTCCACCCAGAAGAGGGGTTGATGATCTTGGGGCAATGGGGGTTGAATGTAGAATATTTGGTTGCCCGTTAATGTGTTTTGAGGGAGTGGAGAACTTGACATGTTGAGGTCATGTTGGTGTCTTAGGATTTGGATCAATCGATATCTTCTTCTTTGAGAGATTGGAATTCTTGGCATTGTTAAGTTGGTATTGATGGTTTATATTGAGGGAGTATATAGAGATTTCTTGGGTTGGTTTTAGGTTAGCTGATAGAGTAGGGTGAAGTTCAATGATTGTATCTATTTGCGTGTCTTTATGCTTACTTGAAGAGTGGTATTAATAAGATTTTGGTTATATTTTGTGTCTGAAACGTGTTTGGTTTCATTGGCCATTTGTGTGATTGTGAAGTTCTATTTGGACACGTGTTGGTCTGTTTGAAGATGAGAGTTATCTTCCACGCAAGGGGTTTTTTGTTCATCAGAAGTGATTAGTAGGCCTTTTATTTTTTGGGGTGCCTTGGAATTTTTATTATGCATGACAATAGGGTTACTTAGGGATTCATTAGTCTTAGGTAGAGAATGATTGGTTTGCATTTGATTTAATTGGCTTAACTTTTTAGGTGCCAAGTGGACATCCGTTTTTTGTTTAGATGTCACATTAATAGCCATGCATTGTATCTCATTATCTTCTAAGCAAATTTTATCCATATTAGTTGGTTTAGGAGGAGAAACCAAGGCCTCAAACTTATTTCCAGTAGCAATGTAAGTCTTGGATATTGGATTTTTGCCCAAGATTTTAGATGAGGAAAACTGTAGAGGTAGCTTTATTAACAAGATTTCTTTTTATCAGATTCTCATTTAATAAAAAGGATGGGGAATTACCTGGAGGGGAATTGATTGAGTCGTGTAACTTACCGAGAGTATTGTTCATCACCTTTATGTTGTGATTGGCTTTCTTCTTCTTGGGGAAACTTACCGTTTGCCAGGCAATTTCCTTTGGCAGGTGCGAGACATCTTCCATTTTGTCTTGGAATCCATTAAACGCCTTGGATTGGTTGGTAGCTTGATCTCCAAGTGTACGTGTAGGAGGGACCTTTAACACTACGTATTGGCATTTGGACATGGAGTGCCCTAATCTGCCACACTTTTTACATAGGAAGTTGTCTCCCTCATAATGGATGTCTTGCTTATGTTGGCCAATGAAGACAAAAGGAGTGGCAGGCACCTCCAATGGAATTTCAATACAAAGCCTCGTGTATCTTCCTCTAAGATTTGAGGATGTACATGCATCAATCTTCAATAATCTACAAATTTTCTTTAGTATTAATCCATTATAAAATTCAGTTGGCAATTGTGGTAGACGTATCCAAACGGCTGCTTGTGACATTTTTGCCTCCGAAGCAATAAAATTTGAAACCCATTTTTGGATTGATAGAAAGTGTCCAAAAATAAATTAAGGTCTATTATGAAGAGCCCTTAGCATACTATCTTCATTGTTGAACTTTGTAATGTAGTAATCAGACCCTAGATCGATTAGTGGAAAATTTTCTTTTATCTTCCACAAATCTTGAATTTTCCTTTTGAGTAAATGATGTTGAGTTCTTCTTCCCTGAAACTTGATTATAGTTGAAAACCTCCATGGATGGTATATTCTTTGGATGTCTTCTTGAGATAATTGAACTTGTCGTTCATTTTCTGAGTGGATGGGGTGCTCCTCTTGTTCTTCATTATAAACTTCAGATGGTCTTTGGATATTTGAATCTATGATCATATTGATTTGTCCATCATGCACTCCATCTATTAACTTATCTTTAAAACTGGGAATAGATGGGGCGGAATCAATGATGGGTTGCATGGAACCAATGTTCGGTGGTTTAGGAGAGATTAGATGAGAAGGATTTGGGTGTAGCATAATTTGTAATTTTAGAGAGAGGGACAATTCTAGAGAGAAGCTAGAGAACTCAAATAAGCAAGTTTAAGCTCGAGCAGTGCAAACTTTAGACCCACAAATCTGAAATTAACTTGCAGTATTGATGTTCCTTATCTTGTATGCTTCTCTGAACTGATAAATTTAATTCTTTCATGTTATTTGGACTACCTGTCAAAATCTTGTTTATTATATTGGGTTTGCAAAATTATGAATCTTTTGTATGTGATCTTCCACAATCTAGTTAACCTTTTAAATCTCGTTATTAGATGGAAAAATAAGTATGACTTGTCTAATTTGATTTCAAATGTTATCTATAGTAAAGTATAATCAGTTAGAAAATGGATTTCTCTAAGTCTTTTCATTACTTCTCTAGTAAAAAATAACTTGACGGAACTCAACTAGCTTAAAGTTGAAGTATTCAACTGGTTAAATCAGAATATTTGATTCTTAAATTATCGCCTACCGAATTCTTGCAGTAGGTGAATCTTCTCTTTTATAGCCTCTTTTTTAAAGTTTTGAGCTATTAAGCTAACTAATGATTTATGCTTGTATTTATATTTAACGTTAGCGATCGAAATACAATAGATTTATTACCGGTTTTGTGTACGGTCAAAATCAGGTATGCCCGATTTAGTGGGCTCGAGGAACTGCTTCAAGAATAAGACCGAAATAGGTTGGGCTCGAGCCCGATGTCGGAGATCGAAGCTTGAAAATCAAAGTATCTGATGAATATCAAGGCAAGCATAACCAGCCTCGAGATAATGCCATTGTGGTTTTGTAATGGATAAAGCAAGATTTCCGCAATAGTACAAAGATCAAGGCGTAAATTCTGGAACGGATTTGTACGAATTCGTACTAGGCGGTTAGACATCTGACCAGTTACATTCCTTACTAAAAACCGAAATGTATCTTATTTAGGATTCCCCTATTATATAAAGGGGAACTCATTCATTTGCAAGGACATGAATCACTGGCAAAGGAATATACATTCTTTACTTTCTTTCTCATTACTCATCAGAATTGTCCTTTGACTTTATTGTTCTTACTTTATCATTCTTGCTGACCTATCTCGAGCCCACCTTAACCCGAGGCCGAGACTTGTTCGCACACTGGTTTGATTCAGTTTAATTCTTTGATTTATACATTTGATCTCTTGTTTATTAGTTAGTATTGGACTAAATCACGTATCTTTAAGACCTCAATACAATTTTAATTGTCACTCGGATTCTAGGGTAAACAGTTTGGCGCCCACCGTGGGGATAAAGATAATAGTGATTGTTTCAGTGCTGATTTTGACAACACACATTATTTTCACACTTGTTCTTGTCAAACATTCTTTGTTCTCAGGTTAAAACATGTCAAAATCACAACATGCGCCCGTACATGATGGCAATGGTCTTGGATTTCACTGGGAAAACGAAAACATAATTGCTCCAGGAGTCGGGGTACCACCAGTTAACCCTGAGGAAGTGCCTGCTTCCGACCCGGTTGACGTCAGTTCACACATTGCTTTGAACGCATATTTGGGTGTAGACCCAGTAGGGAGCGTTCCTAGGGAAGAACGAACTTGTGGCCAAGGAACTCAGGGCGTAGGAGACGAGGAGTTAGTCTCTGGGTGATATTCGAGATGCTACAGCTCAACAGGACACTATCGCTCAGCTCTAAAGTCAGCACAAAACTCCGAGTGTGGTCGAGCCGGAAATCACTCGCCGTACCGAGCCAGCGACGGAAAAAATGAATGGTGGCGGGTCAGGGGCTGATCCTATGATTATGAAGATGCTCGAGGAGCTCACCAAAATAATTGAGTCAGGAGAAAAGAAAATTGAAGATAATGACAAAAAAACTAGAAACATACAACTCCCGAGTTGATCAAGTACCAAGGGCACCCTCGATCTTAAAGGGTTTGGATTCAAAAAAAGTTCGTGCAGAAGCCTTTTCCCCAGAGTGCGGCCCCGAAGCCAATTCCAAAGATGTTCTATATTGCCAGATATACCGAAGTACAGTGGGACCACCGATCCTAATGAACATATCACTACACACACATGTGGTATAAAGGGAAATGACTTTGAAGACAATGAGATCGAGTCCGTTTTGTTGAAAAAAATTTGGGAAACTTTATCAAAGGGAGCAATGATTTGGTGTCACAAATTGCCACCAAATTCCATTGATTCATTTGTAATGTTAGCAGATTCATTTGTGAAAGCACACGTCGGGGCCATAAAAATCGCAACAAGGAAATCAGACATCTTCAAGATATGACAAAGGGACAACAAAATGATGAGGGATTTCGTGTCCCGATTTTAGATGGAACATATGGAGTTACCACCGGTCTCCAATGATTTTCCCATTCAAGCTTTCACCCAGGGGTTAAATGAGTGGAGCTCGATAGCATCACGACAGTTGAAGCAAAATCTGATTGAGTATCCAACTGTAACTTAGGTAGATGTGCACAATTGATATCATTGAGGATCAAGGTTGAGGACGACCAGTTAGGAGCTCCTTCGAGTTCAGTTCATCCAAACAGGTTCGCAATTAAAGCCTCGAGGGATACGGACAGGGAATCAAGGTCGAACAGGGAACGATATCAGCCATATACCGTAGGATGAAGGAATAATGGCTCGGGACGCAATTCATCTCGGAATGATCGAAGAAATGATCGAGGAAAAATCCTCGGGGACTCATGAGTAAGAATGTATTTGATAAGCATATTGATCCCGCAGAAGCACCTCCATTATCGGAGTATAATTTTAGTGTCGATGCATTGGGGATTGTTTCAGTTATTGGAAGGATCAGAGACACTAGGTGGCCCAAACCTATACAAACTGATCCTTCTCAGAGAAACCCAAACTTGATGTTTAAATATCATGGTACACATGGACATAAGACTGAAGAATGTAGACAACTGAGGGAAGAGGTAGCCCGATTGTTCAATGAAGTCCATCTTCGATAATTCCTCAGTGATCGAGCTAAGAATCACTTCAGGGAAAGAGACGCCAACAGAAAGAATGAACACGAAGAACCACAACATGTAATTCATATGATCGTTGGCGGGGTCGATGTTCCACAAAGGCCTGTATTCAAACACACTAAGGTGTCAATTACCAGTGAGAAATAGACCTGGAACTACGTGCCCGAGGGTTCCTTATCATTCAATGACGAAGAAGCAGAAAGCATTTCTCAACCGCACAATGACGCTCTGGTAATTTCTATCTTGTTAAATAAAGTTCCAAGTTAAGTGTGTTTTAGTTGATCCAGGTAGTTCAGCAAACGTCATCTGATCGAGGGTCGTGGAGCATCTCGGCCTACAAGATCAAATTGTGCCCGCAGCTCGGGTCTTAAATGGCTTCAACATGGCCAGCGAAACAACTAAAGGGGAGATTATTCTACCAGTAAACGTGGCGGGAACCATTCAAGATACTAAATTCCACGTGATCGAGGGCGACATGAGATACAATGCCCTACTCGGAAGACCTGGATTCACAACATGATGGCGGTCCCCTCAACCCTTCACCAAATGTTGAAATTCCCAACTATAGATGGTGTGAAAATAGTTCACGTGGAACAACACGCAGCAAAGGAAATGTTTGCAGTCGACGAGGTGACGTCGACACTAGCACCTTCGACCTCAAAAAAATCAAACATCAAAGACAAGAAGATGGCTAAATAGCAATCACCGTCCCCAGCCTCGATCGAGTCGGAGGAACAGGTAATCAAAGAAGAAGAAGAGGACTTTCTTACTCCTCGAACTTTCATTGTTCCCGAGGAATCAGATGCAACCAAGTCAACTGTCGAGGAGCTGGAACAAATGATACTGATCGAGCATCTTCCCGAGTGAAAGGTATACCTGAGAACGGGATTAACCCCTGAACTCAGGAAAAAAATCATTCAATTCCTTATTGATAACATAGATTATTTTGCTTGGTCCCATTTAGACATGACAGAGATCCCACCGGAGATAAAAACACATCGCTAAGCCTCGACCCCAAGTTTAAACCAGTGAAACAAAAGATAAGGCCCCAGTCCGAGGTAAAACATGCATTCATAAAGGAGGAGGTAATTAGACTTCTCAAAATAGGGTCCATTAGGGAAGTAAAATACCTCGAATGGTTAGCCAATTTAGTCGTAGTCCCTAAAAAGGGAACAAACTAACTTAGAATATGTGTGGATTACAAGTATTTGAACAAGGCATGCCCTAAAGATTCTTTTCAACTTCCTAACATCGATCGTATGATCGACGCCACTGCCGGACACGATATCCTTACCTTTCTCGATGCCTATTTCGGGTACAATCAAATTCAGATGAACCCGGAGGACCAGGAAAATACCTCATTTATCACGTATAGAACGTATTGTTACAATGTAATGCCCTTCGGACTAAAAAATACATGAGCTACTTACTAACGCCTAGTAAATAAGATGTTAGAAGAACAAATAGGTAAGTCAATGGAAGTTTACATTGATTACATGCTAGTTAAGTCTCTGCACATAGAGGACCATTTGGCTCATTTGCAGGCAAGTTTGAGATTTTGAGAAAATACAACACGAAAATCAACCCCGAGAAATGTTCTTTCGGAGTCGGTTTGGGAAAGTTCCTGGTCTTCCTGGTGTCGAATAGGGGGATCGATATCAACCACGATAAAATAAAGGCCATTAAATACATCACCGTCGTGGACAATGTAAAAGTCGTACAAAGGCTAATCGGGCAGATAGCTACTTTGGGCCGATTCATTTCGAGGTCGTCAGATCGGAGCCATAGGTTCTTTTCCCTACTCAAAAAGTGTAAGGACCCGTAAAATTTGCTTGTTTAAAAATAATGCCGAACAAGTCCCCGTGTTGTTTTATTGTGGGAATCTTTGAAACAGACCTGAACTGAGTAAAAAGTACCCTGAGACTTAAAGAATGTAACTTTCCAGATAGTAGGTGTTATGCGATGCACTATGCGATCGCACAGCATGTATTCGGACCACATAATGGTCGCATACCTAGGCAGAATGCTACCCCATTTGAAGTCAACTATGCGGTCCAGTATGCGATCGCATAATGTGTATGCAGACCGCACAATTGGTCCCATACCTGGGCAATGTGTTCTGGATTTTTGGCCCATCTTGAGGGCCATTGTGCGGTCAGATCTGCGAACCGCATGTCAGGAATGCATTCCTGACTGCATTCTTGTGTCGGGGCCTATTTTTTCTAATTTTTAAAACCCGACCCCAGTTCATTAAAACACCCCTCCCCTTCATTTTTAACCATTTTCTGAACAAAATTAGAGAGAGGGGAGAGAGGGTTCTTGAGAGAGAAAGCTTCATCTTTACCAATTAGATTTTCAAAGTTTTTCAGGCATGGAAATTTCGAGTAATCATCTCCTTCTTCATTCTAACAGGTAAGAATCCCCAAGCCCTTTTCATTAGTTTTCTATATTTTTTTTTAAAAAAAGGGGGACTCTCATGAATTGATTCTTGAAAATATAAGTTTATACCTAGCATGCATGTTCATTAGTGTCCATAATCTAGTAACAGGAAGCGGGTTGGGGTAAGTTCACAAATAAGGGGTTGGCAATCTAGGGGGGGGAGTCACATAGCAGTTGATAAATGCTTAAAAAGAGTTCAAATTGTATGCATGGTTTCCAATTCTGAGTTGAATATGTTTAACTGTGAACTAGATTGACGGTACTAGTCGGTCCGGTGATTTATGAGTAAAAGTTGAAAAGGAATTTCAACCCCAGGTATGTATGGCTAACTTTAACCTTCGTAGAATCCTCTTGTTGGGTTCGAGAATGTAGTATGTGTACCTTGTTTGGAAATATGTGAATTGACTGTTCAAACATGTTAAGACGTAAGACTTTATTCTCTGATTCTTCCTGGTTGATTGTCATGCTACTGTGTTGTATGAAGTTGTAAAAGGTTCTTGATGGGCAATGAACAAAAGATTGATAATGCGCACAAATGTGGGAATGTGTAAAATAGTTGAAAGCCATACGTGGAAAGTTATGAATAAGAGTATTGTGAAACAATGTAACTGAATTGAGCGAATGTGGCGACACCGTGTTCATGAAATTTCTATTTGATAGATGTTATGGTGCCTTGGGCCCAAATAAATGAGTCGTTGATATGAATTTGCATTCCTTGAATTGGTGATTCGTGTGATGAAATTGTTTGTGATTGTGTTGTGCATTAAAATTGTCAGGTGGGGTCGGGTTGCGCTCCGCAACACGAAGTAATAAGGATGATGGGTTGTGGTGATAAGGGTGGTCGAGGTACTAAGGGTGGCCGAGGTAATAACGATGAAATGTGATTGTTATCACTACTGAAATGAAAAGCTATAAGCTCTTGAATATGATGATGTTGAAAGGGAAAAATGAGAGATTGTGCATCTTGTTTGATTCTGGTTGTGTCCTTCCACGTGCATCTATTAATTGGTTATATTGTTGCTCCTTAAGTGTGTATTGCTTGATTGTACTTGGGATAAAGTTTGTTTATACATACTAGTACTATTCCACAGTACTGACGTCCCTTTTGCTGGGGGTGCTACATCTTTTATATGGATGTAGGTGGATCCATAGCAGGTTGCTCAGCTCGCCGTTAGTGGTGCCTTCTCTTCATACTTCTCAACTGTGCTGGTGAGCCCCATTTCCTCTCGGGGCCATGTATAGTTCGGGCCTTCTCCTTTTGAGTGCATTATGTATTGTAAGGTATAGTCGGGGCCTTGTTGCCGGCAAGTATTGTATAAGTCCCTAGTACTCTTAGAGGTTCCGTAGACACTACGTGGGTGTATATGTATATTTTAGGTAGTGATTGTATGTATTGTAATCGTGTTCCGTATCAGAAAGTGGCGTATCTAATATGCATGAATTGGACTTAATGTGGTAATCACGCACTTTGAAGCTTGTCTCACCGTTCCACATAAATAATGTATGTTATAAATACGGGGAAACACATTGGGTGGGAAAGGCAAATCAGGTTTGCTTGACTGGGGGTCACCCGGTCGAGCGTCGGTCGCGTCCCTCGAATTTGGGGCATGACAAACTTGGTATCAGAGCCTAAGGTTTTAAAAGTGTCCTAGGATGTCTCAGAGCCATGTCTAGTAGAGCCCTTCTTATCAGTGTGTTGTCGACCACATCTATAATTTGGGGGCTACATGGACATTTAGGAAACACCCTTTTTATTGTCACTTTGTATCGTGCGGTGAAGTGGAAAGTGAGAATATTCTTGCCTAACTCGTGCTCTATTCCAACATTTTCAGTAATGGCACCAAGGAAGAGAGCTCGACTTGGCCTAGAGGCAAAAGCCGCCCCAAGTGTGGCCGTAACTTCTGTACCCGATGGTGCAGGTGGGAGCGAATCCCCGACCTTGATTCCGTCTGGCCTACCTATTCCAGATCAGAGTGTTCCTATTCTTGTTGCGACGGAGGGTGCTACAACCCCTCCCGCCGATATTCCTGATCCTTCCTCTGTTCCAGCTCCAGGTCCCGTTACTTCCGATGGGGACCTCAGGGGAGCTATTCATATGTTGACCCAGTTGGTGGCCGCTCAGGCCCAAAGATCTCATGTTGCCCCTGCATCCTCTAGTGAATAAGGGAATTCCGCTGGTTCCAAAGTCAACCAGTTTTTTCAGTTGGCCCCTCCAGAGTTCTCAGGTATTGATCCAGAGACCGATCCGCAGGACTTTCTAGATGGAATGTACAAAACGCTTCGGGTTATGAAGGCCATAGAGACAGAGGGGGTTGAGTTAGCATCTTACAGGTTGAGGGGAGTAGCGTATTCCTGGTTCGAGATGTGGGAGGATTCCCGTGGGGAGGGAAGTCCTCCGGCGAGATGGTATGAGTTCGTTGATGCTTTTATGGATCACTTCTTGCCTGCCGAGACTATGGCAGCCCGTGCTACGGAGTTTGAGGTTCTCAAGCAGGGTAATATGGGTGTGTGGGAGTACCACATGGAGTTCGTGAGGTTTTCCAAGTATGCTCCTCAGTTGGTATCGACTATGGATGCCAGCGTTCGACGGTTTGTTCAGGGCCTCAGTCCCTTGGTTGTGAATGAAGCTGCTACAGCTGCCTTGCACTTAGGCATGAATTATGGTAAGATAGTGGGATTCGCTAAGGCCACGGAGGCTAGAAAATTGAAGATAAGGTTGGAAAGGGAGAGTATCAGCAGGGCCCGATCAGCGGGCCACTCAGGGGATTCAGTTGGGGGAGGGAGACCAGTTCAGGGGAGACCCCATAAGTTCGGTTGTCCAGGAGGGAGGTTCCAGCAGCAGAGGAAGGATATGTGCCTTAAGTGTGGGAGGTTCCATACCGAGTCTTGTTACCTGGACATCCTCATATGCTACGGGTGTGGGTGAGAGGTCATATTCAGCGGGATTGCCATGCGCCCAGTCAGGGCATGGGTAGTGGTTTTGCTTATCCGTCCGGTTCTTCGGTCACTGTATCTTCAGTACGTCCTCTAGCTCCAGCAAGGCGCGGTGCAGTTAGAGGTGGGGCTCGTGGTAGAGGTGGGCCAGCCGGTTCTATGCTTTGAGTGGTCGCCAGAGTGTGGAGGTTTCCCCAGATGTTGTTACAGGTATTCTGACTGTCCAAGCCCTTGATTGTTATGCTCTTATTGAACCGGGGTCCTCCTTGTCCTATGTTACCCCATTTATTGCTTCATTTTTTGGGATAGAACCCGAAAAGCTTCATGAGTCGTTCTCTGTGTCGACTCCGGTTGGTGATTCCATTACAGCCGCGCGAGTCTATAGGAATTATGTTGTCACGGTGTGTTGTCGAGATACCACGGCCGATCTTATCGAACTTGGGATGTTAGATTTCGATGTTATCATGGGGATGGATTGGCTTTACTCGTGCTTTGCTAAACTCGATTGTTGAACTAGAATTATGAGACTAGAGTTTCCTAATAAGTCAGTTATTGAGTGGAAAGGGAATGGTGTGGTGCCAAAGGGTAGGTTTATTTCCTACCTTAAGGCCTCAAAGATGATTAAAAAGGGGTGTGTTTATCACTTGGTCCGGGTTGCAGACACCACTTCAGAAGTATCTGCCCCCGAGTCTGTTCCAGTCGTGAATGAGTTTCTTGAAGTGTTTCTAGAATAGCTTCTAGGGATTCCGCCAGATAGGGAGATTAATTTCGGGATTGATGTATTTCCAGATACGCAGCCAATATCTATTCCACCGTACAGAATGGCGCAAGCGGAGTTGAGGGAGTTAAAGGAGCAGTTGAAAGACTTATTAGAGAAGGGGTTCATTCGGTCGAATGTGTCGCCATGGGGCTCTCTGGTTCTTTTCGTCAGGAAGAAGGATGGGTCGCTTCGGATGTGTATTAACTATTGGCAGCTCAACAAAGTCATTATAAAAAATAAGTACCCATTGCCTCAGATAGATGATTTGTTCGACCAATTGTAGGGTGCGAGGTTCTTCTCCAAAACTGATTTACGGTCGGGGTATCACCAGTTGAAGATCAGAAAGCAGGATATTCCTAAGACCGCCTTCAGAACTCGTTATGGCCATTTTGAATTTTTGGTAATGTCCTTTGGACTGACCAATGCTCTAGTAGACTTTTGGTATATTCCTTAGATGCTCATGACATGTTGACTCTGGATTTTGGGGATGGTTTAGATTGTTAAACTATTTATTTTCCCTAATGGATTCAGTAATGCTATATACATTTATGAACTGCTGAAAATGGTTAGGATTTTAGAAATAAACTGTAAATATGTGATTGTTGGCTTGCCTAATTCCACGATAGGCCCCATCATGGCCGGTTTGGGATTTGGGGTCGTGACAAGTTTGTATCAGAGCCTAGGTTACATAGGAATCAACGGTCATGAACAAGTTTAGTAGAGTCTTGCTGATCGGTACAGATACGTCTGTACTTATCTTCGAGAGGCTGCGGAACCCTTAGGAACAATCTCATTTTTCTTGAAATTTTGTCGTGCCATTTTGTTGATTCTGGAAATCTAAACTTCTGTTGTTTCCTTCTGTCATAGATAGTGAGGACTCGCGCTACCGATCAGAGTGATCATCCACTAGCTAGAGCAGCGAGAGGTTGAGGCTGCGGTCGAGGCTGTGGTAGAGGTAGGGGGCCAGCCCATACAGCAGCTAGGGCAGTACCAGTTGATCCCCCTACTGTTCATGATCACATTCCTTCCACAGATACTCCAGCGGGACAGGCTCAGGCATCGGCACTGCCTATTGTTATTCCGGGTTTTCAGGAGACCTTCGCTCAGATCTTGACTGTGTGTACCACCCTTGCTCAAGCAGTTGCCGCTACTTCTCAGGCCGGGGGAGGCAGTCAGACTCCAGTGTCCCGGACACCTGAGCAGGGTACTTAGGGCCATCAGACACGGGGGGCTCCAGTCCAGTCGGTTGCTCCAGCTCGGGACTTCATTGTTCCGGCTATGCCAGAGGATGAGCAGCGTAGACTGGAGAGGTTTATTAGACTTCAGCCTCCGACAATCAGCGGTGCTGAGAGCAGTGGGGTCTCGTTTGCTACTTTTCAGTTTTCTGGTGCTGCTTCACTTGGTGGGAGTCTTTTGAGAGGCGTAGGCATGTTGGTTCAGTACCCCTCACCTGGCAGCAGTTCTCCACTATCTTTTTGGAGAAGTATGTACCCAGGCTTACAGGGAGGAGTAGTGCATGCATTTTAAGAAGCTGCGTCAGGGGGAGGTATCAGTGATGCAGTATGAGATGCGGTTTTCGGAGTTGGCTCGTCATGCCACCGAGTTGGTCCCTACTGATAGGGAGATGATTAGGAGGTTCGTGGATGGCCTCACTTATTAGCTATGCCTCTTCATGACTCGGAAGAGGGTATCATATGCTACATTCGAGAAGGTTGTTGATATTGCTCGAGGTATTGAGTCGGTTCACCGCCAGGAGCGGGAGGAGAGGGAAAGCAAGAGGCCTCATGGATCAGGTGGTTCTAGTGGTGATCCTTCCAGGGGCAGTTCAGCATGGTAGAGGTCGTTCATTCAGACCTCCTCAGTCAGTCCACCCAACCAATAGTGGTGCATCTTCGGGGCATGGTCCCTACGGTTCTCAGCCAGGTCATTCTTTATTCGATGCCCTCCTAGCTCAGAGTGCAGCTCGAGCACCACCAGTTTAGAGTTCCTCTATGTATGATTCTTCCAGTGGCCATTCTGGTGCTAGGGGTTTCTATCAGTCCTCGACTCAAATTCCAGGGAGTTGCTTTGAGTGCGGAGAGTTTGGGAACATGTGGAGGTAGTGTCCACGTCGTCCTGGTGGTTTTTCTCAGCATAGGGGCCAATCCTCGACTTTAACTCCAATTACTTTACCACTCGCCCAGACAGCCAGGGGTAGTATTCAGTCAGCTAGAGGCCGCCCTAGAGAGGGAGGTCGAGTAGGCGGAGGTCAGGCCCGTATGTATTCCTTTCCATCCAAGTCGGACCTACTCATAGCAACTAAAGTTTTCCATGTTGTTCTTTCCTTATGAAGTTATTCTAAGCATGTATGTATGATACTTGAATCCTATTGAGGTTCATATTGATGGTATGATGTCATATATATATATATATATATATAAATGTACGTATCTACTTTACTCTATCGAGAGCGCTATAGTAGGCTGGGTACGACACCTATTGTGCAACCAGTGATCAGTTGGGTTTTACCGAGCTCCACATGGCCGAGTACGAATCTACCAAGCCTTATGATGGACAGGTATTTTTACCGAGTCTTTTTCGAGGCCGGGTATGATGTTATTATGATTCCCACATAGATGTATATATATATATATATATATATATATATATATATATATCATGCATTTCCTGCAAGTCGCCCTCAGAGGCACTCAGATGTTACAAGTTGTATCTTCTTTATCCCTCTTTACATTACTGTTATTATTTATGCTTTCCTACCTTACATACTCGATACTTTATTCATACTGACGTCCCTTTTACACCGGGACGCTGTGTTTCATGCCCGCATGTCCCGATAGATAGGTTGATAGTCTTCCTTGTAGGCTATTAGTTCCGTGGAAGGTGTTGGCGCACTTCACTTGCTTTGAAGTTGCCTATTTTGGTTAGTATTCTTGGACATGTATTGATTGGTATGGAAGGGCCCTTTCCCGACCTTTATGATGTTTATGTACTCTTAGAGGCATATAGACGGGTGCTATGTATATGGATACTTGTATGGCCTTGCGGCATATGTTTTGAGTGTACATTACTGGAGGAATGATATGAAGAGGAATGTAGCAAACTTTGTGTTAAGATGTCCAAATTGTCAACAAGTGAAGGCCGAACACCAAAGGCCTGGTGGGTTGGCATAGTACATAGAAATTCCGATGTGGTAATGGGAGATGATCAATATGGACTTTTTGGTGGGACTGCCTCATATGACTCATAAATATGACTCGATTTGGGTGATTGTGGATTGACTCACGAAATCAGCTCACTTCCTACCTGTTAAGGCTACCGACACATCAGAATAATATGCACAATTGTCCACCTCACCGGAGGGCTCCCCTCCTGACGGAATTCCTCCTACATCTCAAACCAAGAGAAGGCCACCCTTTTCAGGTGGTAGGAGGCCAACTCCACTTCCTCCATCTCAGTAGCACGCATAACTCGGAGAGTCTTGTGCATCTCATCAATCAAATCCTGGGGGTCTTCCTCAGGATTAGTAACTGTGAACACTAGAAGATCCATTTGGAAAAACTTGTTCACCCTGGAACTAGCGGAATTCCCTAGGTGATTAGAAGAAATGGGTGCAACATTTGATCTATGGACCTGGGAGGCCACTATCTGAGCCAAAATCTGTATGGCTCCCCTAAGATCCCCATCAGAAATACTAGGATCTGAACTTGGGACTGAAGGTGTAACTGGAACATTATTTTGAGGGACCGTTGCACCCTCAATAGGTGTAGGAACAAGTGCAGTCTGATCAGGAGAAGTAGAATCAGGCAGTGTAGTAGTCGGGGAATATTCTCACCCCTAGGATGCTCACCAGCATCATCAAATAAAGATATAACTGCCTTTCCTGAGGTGGCATTGACTCCATGGCCAGTTCTTTCTTTCTTCCTAGGCTCCATGTACTAAAAGTTAGAACAATGCACGATCTAGAACATCTACGCGCCATGTACTGAAAGTTACAATCACCTCTATCGCACGATCTAGAACACCAAAGAAGGGTATTATTCCTAAATACCCAAGTATCCTCCTAGTTATAGATGTGGTCGATAACACACCAATAAGAAGGACTCTACTACACATGGCTCCGAGACATCCTAGAACACTTTAAAACCTGCGGCTCTGATACCAAGCTTGTCATGCCCCGAACTCGGGGAGCGCGACTGGTGCTCAATAGAGCTACCCCGATAATAGGTCATGTGTACACCACTAGTTCATTTATTTAAGTTGTATAACTAACAAACTTCCAAAACAATACACTATACAATCATAGTTAAAGTGGAAAAAATGATACGATTACAACATTTTTAGCTTAATCTTCCCAAAATAAGATACAACCTACACTATGTTTACGGAGCCTCTAATAGGTGTAAAAGAGTACAATTATAGTGTCAACAACAATGTTAGGGTTATAGCTCAAAGCATAATACACATGGAACAAAAGATGTGCAAACTCGAAATAAAGTGGGGCTCACCAAGTCAGCTGAGAAGAGAGTGTACCGCTACCCCTTATCAACGCATCCCACTGTGGAACCACCTGCATCCATTTAATATACAGTACCCCCCGGCAAAAAGGGACGTTAGTACATGTCGAATAGTACTAGTATGAAAACCAAAATACCTATTCAAGTACTTGGAATACAACATAAATATGATGAATCATGGTAACAATAAAGGGGCTTAGATAGTCGTTAGAGCCAAAGAAAATTTATTAAGAGCTTCCAATAACATCTTCAAATTTTAAGTCAGGGATCCTCTGTTACCTCCTTTACACTAAGCGGCCCTGCCGTCTCACCCCAATGTATGCGGGTGGAGGTGTAATAACAATACCACAACTCTAAACTAAACAGTCTCGCCACCTCACCCCAATGTGTGCGGGTGGAGGTGTAATCATAATACCAAAACTCCACACAAAGCCATATCACCCCAATGTGTGCGTGTGAAGGTGTATTCACAATGCCACACTTCGGATTCCAAAAATGATAATAGTTTGTATAAAATAGTTCTTTTCCAATCAACTGTTTGGAACTTTTGGCCTTAGCAAGTGTAAGTTCATAAGGTTTCATCATATGAGAAATAAGTATTTTATCACATTGATTTCATACAAGGTTTTCTTCCAAAAACGGGTGTAACATAATTAAGTCACAATAGAAAATCCTTAACACATGAAGGTTCGGACACGTTATGCAATTTAAGAATCAATTTACTAGCTTGGATCCCACATCAAATGTGTTTCAAGTTCGAACTACATATGACTGAGTTTTGTAAGTCTTCGGGAATTCTGATACTAGAAGAAGAGTCTAGACTTCATACCTCTAAAGAGCTTTCCTTGGTGTAACAATAACATCATGACACTTCTAACGATGTTAATCTATAGCAGAGGAGATAATTATAGGCATGATTGGACGAATTCATATGGCAAGAGCTGCTACAATGATGAGCCAACCTTCCCTCAACTAATTCAAGAACAAAACCACCCAAGATCGTTCAACAACTTCCCCACGGACTCTATTAGCTCATGCATGTGATAAATCTACCCATAATCAACCTAAACCCGAAATGGGAGAATTGGGGAGGAGAAATTCTTACATTTTTTAAGCCCCAGCAAGTTCCTTTTGATGAAATTACAAGGTTTGATCAAAGTAGAGTAGTGAAATCCTTAGTCCTCCCTTTCCTCTCTCTAAAATGTCAGGTAATCTCCCAAACATGAACCCTCAGGCTAGATAAACAAAATGGAGTTCGGGTTATAAAATTAGAAAAATGAAGCACCGATGTAGATCTACGGTCTCATATGCGACCGCATAAAGCTTTTGCGGTTCACAAAATGGACCGCGTAATGGCCCTCCGGAACTGGGAATTTCTGCTTCACTCTGCAACAGGTCTACGGTCGCATAATGCGTCGTAGAACTCCCATCTGGAAATTTATATGTTGGGTCAGTAGTGGATTGTGCGGCCCACAAAGTGGTTATGCTGCTGCATAATTGACTGCATAATGGGGCCTTACAACTCGGCATCAACAAAGATAAGGTTCCCTTGCACTAACAATATGGCCGAGTATGAAGCGTGCATCTTTGGGACTAGGATGGCGGTCTACATGAACATTTAAGAGCTTTTAGTCATAGGAGACTCTGATCTACTGATACACCAAGTCCAAGGTGAATGCACTATCAGGAATGTCAATATCTTTTTGTATCATATCTACATTGCGTGAAAGAGTTATGCAAGAAATTCACCCAGATCGACTTCAAACGCATTCCCATAATACATAACGAGTTTGTCGACGGTCTCGCAACCTTGTAATCCATGATCTAACATCCATATAATAATTACATTGACTCTATTGAGATAGAGGTTTGATGTCAGCACGCATATTATTTCCAAGTCGATGAGAAGCGAGATGGTAATCCATGGTACTAAAACATCAAAAGGTTCCTTCAAACAAGAATTATCCAGAGAACGCCACCAATGGTCAGAAGCGAGCACTCAAAAGGCTACCAAATTACATTTTACTTATAGGGAAATCCTGTACAAGAGGACCCCAAACTTGGGTCTGTTAGTATGTGTAGACGTTACTGAAGCAACTAGATTACTAGAAGAAATACATGCATGGACATGCAGACATCAAATGAATTATTTCACCTTGGCCAAGAAAATATTAAGAGCCGGATAATTTTGGATGACCATGGAGAGCAATAGTATCCGTTACGTGTAGAAGAGTCACCAGTGCCAGATTCACGAGATTTATATCTGGATTCCACCTAACAAGCTGATTGTAATGGGTTCTCTTTGGCCATTCGTTGCTTCAGGCATGGACGTAATTGGACCTATAGATCCAGCCACATCAAATGGACACTGTTTCATCCTGATAGCAATAGAATACTTCACCAAATGGGTCGAAGCTTCTACATATAAGGTCATCACGAAGAAAGTAATAGCAGATTTCATCCTTAACAACATAGTCTGCCATTTCGGGATACCACAGGCAATCATCACGGACAATGCAGCCAAAAAAAAGGTGATCTCATGAAGGAGAGTTTTGAGAAATTCAGAGTCGACCATCGTAACTCCACAGCCTACAGCCGCAAATGAATGGACCAGTTTAAGCAGCCAGCAAAAACATCAAAAGGATCTTATGAAAGATAGTGGACAACCACAAGCACCGGCACGAGAAATTATCCATTGCCTTGTTGGGTTATCGGACCACCAAGAGAATATCCACTTGGTAACTCCATACATGTTGGTATATGGTACAGAAGTTGTAATACCCCCAGAGGTCAAGATACCATCCTTAAGGGTTATTCAAGAAGCCAAGTTAGACGATGCAGAATGGATATGGGTTAGGAAGGAGAAACTCATGCTCATTGATGAAAAGAGAATGGATGAAATTTGTCATAGTAAGATATATCAAAATAGCGCTAGCGCATTCAAAAAGAAGGTAAAACTTCGGCAATAACACCGGGGTAGTTGGTTTTAAAAAAAATATTCTTCATCAGGAAGAGGTCAAGGGAAGGTATGTGCCGAATTGGCAGGGTCTTTATGTGTTCCATCGGGTATTATCGGGAGGAGCATTGTCCTAGAAGAAATGGACGGATGAGTTAGCATGAATCCCATCAATTCAGATACAATGAAGAGATACTACATTGGAAGATAGTATAATTAGGGTTTGGTTGTAACAGAATTGTGCCCAGCCTGACTTCCCACTATGGGATACATAGGCAACCACGTATGGTTCGGTCCCACTCTTGTAATAGGAAAACAAAAAATTATTTCTATATATTCGAAATTACACTGCAACTTAATTTCCTTTGGTAGGAATACCTAGGAAATCCAAATCGGATTCAGTCATCTATTGTAATCGAACTATGTTTTGGCCTGATTCTATTTGGATATGTAGGCAGTCTGAGTCAGACTCGACCATTTTATTATAATTTCTTATCACTTTGCATCTGTTGTAATTGAACTACATTTTGACCTAATTCTATTTGGATACTTAGGCTACCTGAGTCAGTCTCGATCATCATCATAATTTCTTTATCATTATCCTCGAACTACGTTCAGACGTGATTCCATTCGGATATGTAAGCAACCTAAAAAGGTTCGATCATAACCCTAGGAAAGCCTTTTGTAATGCATTCATTTATATTAGGAAGAAATCACAATGGCAACAAGCTATGTCACTAGGGAAATCTGCAGGAATCGACATCAATGGGACAGAGTCTTCTAGAAACAACGTTCGTGTCGAAAGAAATTTATAAACTTGTCATCATCTGAAAGGACAACATTTTCCATAAAAATGGATATTTTTCAAAAAAAAATTCTAAAAAATTATCATTAAACCTACCGAAATTCATGGACTAATCTCACCAGACTTAGGGCAAAGCCAGGACCACGGTCAATACAAACCAACACCCACCCCCTAATAAGAATTTTTCTTTGGACGCAAGACTAACAGGATATGAAGAATGCTAGGGCGCACTCCGAGAAATTACAGACTTGTTTTTCTCTCATGAGCCCTTATCTGTCTTTCATTATTTAGGCCATTTCCTCATATGACTAAGGACTAGCTCAAAATTCTTTGTAGGTATTCTAGAACCAAGCCTTTTACATGATCGGAGCGCATTGTAAATAGCAAACCATTTGCTCAATCGAATAGAGCGCTTTGTATATAGAGAGTCGTTAACCACGCCAATCAGAGTCATTTACATAGAATCATCTACTAAAGTAATCGAAGCACCCTGTACGAATCGAGTTGTTGGCTTTGCTAATCAAAGCCTTGTATATAGCAAATTGTTCGTGTAATGACCTGCCTGGTTGTTTTGAGTATTTTAGCCCCATTTCCCTATTTATTGCCTCTTATATGTTAAATTATAGTTATGTAACTCTTCTGGGTGGTTGGTTTGGTTTCGGGTGAGGTTTGAAGTGAAATGGACACTTAGCCCCAAATTGGATGGTTCTGATAGCTTTGTATGATGATTTTGCACTTATGAGTATGTCCGGATATTTATTTGGAGGTCAGTAGGTCGTTTTGGCTTAAATTACGAAAGTTGGAAAGTTGAAGGTTTGAAAGATTGAGAAGTTTGGCCGAGAGTTGATTTTATTGATATCTAGTCTGGATTTTGGTTCCTGAAGTTGGAATAGGTCTGTTGAGTCATTTGTGACTTGTGTGCAAAATTTGAGGTCATTTGGAGTTGGTTTTGTATGTTTCGGCATTAGTTTTAGCAGTTAGAAGTTTATTAGTTCATTAGGCTTGAATTGATGTGTGATTCGTTGTTTTGGTGTTGTTTGATGTGATTTTAGGCTTCGAGCGAGTTCGTATCGTGTTTTAAGACTTGTTTGTATGTTCGGACGCGGTACCGGGGGCCCCGGGTGTGTTTCGGATTGAGTTCGGACCATTTGTTCTTGAATTGAGATTGCTGATTTTCTGTGTTCTAGTTTCCTTCACTATGTTCGTGAAGGTTCACCCGCGATCGCATAGAATCCTTGTTGGTTGATGGGAATTTTCTCTTCGCGATTGCATAAACGAGGACGCATTTGCGGAAGGTAGGAATGTTGTGCATTGTGTACGCGGTTAGGAAATCGTGATGGAATAGAAGGAAGGAGTGTATGTGGGGAGGCACGAGTTGTTCATAGCGTTCGTGTGGCCTTGAGAAAAATCGCGTAGACTGGAGGTCACTGGCCATCGCGTTCATGGTTGGATTCTTGTGATCGCGTATGAGGATTTTGTGACCTGGAGTAATTTTTTCTCCGTGATCGCTTTTTTTTTTCGCGATTGCGTAAGGTAATAACTAGGCAGCAGGTATTTAATTTCCAAATTGAGGGTTTTGTTCCATTTTTCATCTTTTGAGTTAGAGACCTCGGTTTTGGGCGATTTTGGAAGAGATTTTCAAAGATTTGATCGGGGTAAATGATATTAACTTAGATTTTAATATTATACATGAATCCATCATTGTTTTTACCATTTAATTAGTGTTTTGAGTTGGAAAATTTGGGGAAATTCATGAAAACTTCATAAAATATATTTTGAGGATTGAAAGTCAATTTCAGGTCGGAATTGAATAATTTTAGTACAGGTGGACTCGTTATTAAATGGGTATTCGCATTTTTTAAGTTCGATCGGGTTTCGAGATACGAGATTGATTTTCTTTAAAGATTGGAACTTTATTATCCAGAATAGTTTCCTATGGTTTGTATTTATGGTATAAGTTATTTTGGCTAGATTCGAGTCGTTCGGAGTAGGATATTCACGAAAAAGGCTTACTAGTGCATTAAGTTAGCTTGTTTGAGGTAAGTATCTTGCCTAGCCTTGTTTGGGGGAATTACCCCTTATGATTGGAGTTGTTTTGAGTCATTTGTGGTATGTGAAAGCCGTGTACGCAAGGTGGCGAGTGGGTACATGGGCTATATGTGGTAATTGACCGATTTAAGCTCTGTAGATTCTTTTCATGCCTTTAATCGAATTGTCAGAACATGTTGTATCTATCTTCGTTAATCTATCCTTACATGCGTTATTTGACATAGTTAATACTTTTCCCATCTCTTACTTTTTATTTTCCCTTACATTCTTAGTTGAAGTTACTGTTTCCTTATTGCCTTACTAACTATTTAACTGTTGAGTTACCTTGCTTGAAGTTGTTATTTCTTAGAATATCTTATTGTTAGGTGTTGGTTTTGAAGTTGTAAGAGTCGTAATCACATTGAGACAAAGTTGTAAATTGTTGAAATACCATTCTTTTGAGCTATTCACTTTCAGTTGCTATTGTTGAGACTCTTGTACACATTGTGGTTGAGCCATATTCTAATTATTGTGGAATCATTGATGTTGTTGATTCTTTTGGCAAGTTGTGGTATTTGGGCACTTGAGGTGCGAGTTGTGATATGTTTTGATATTGATATGCATGCGGTGGTATAAGGATAGGGGTTGATACGCATGCGATGAGATAAGGTTGGCTTGATACACGTGGTGCTAGTAGGGGAACTACTTGAAGCCACACTGTGTAATAAGGTGGGCTAAAATGCGGTAGCTATATTGGGAAAAATAATTTCCAAAACTAAATATAAGGCTCCCGCATTGATATATAGAAAGATTACAATTGTGACTGTGCAATGAGACTACGAGGCGGTACCTCGGTTGTGATTATTGTTGTTATCTCTCATTTATCTCACTTGCATTTTTTCCTATTGTTTCCTTAATATCATTATTTTGTGTTCCTTCCTTGTTGCATTTATTGCCTAAAATTCAGGTGCAGCCTATCTTGTTGTATTTCTTTGTTGCCTCGTCGTTTACATTCTTAGATTGTATTATACTTGTTCAATTTCTTATTTTTATCTTAGTAGGTGTCTTGAACTTACCTCGTCGCTACTCTACCAAGGTTAGGATTGATACTTACTGGGTACCATTATGGTGTACTCATACTACGCTTCTGAACATCTTTTTGTGCTGATCCAGGTACCTAATACCAGAGTAGGCACTAGTGAGTAGAGCTTCCAGATCGGAGACTTCAAAGTACACTTGCCAGCATCCACAGATGTTGTCACCCTCTATCCTTATTTTCTATTGCATACTCTTTATTTAGATAGTGACGTACTAGGGATGTTCAGTATACTCGTATAGAGCTTATGACTCAGTCTCACCAGATTTTGGAAGTTATTGTGAGCGGTATTGTGGAGTTCTTTTATGATAGCTTGTTGATTTAAATTTGAAGTTCTATTATTATTTCTGTTATTTCTTCATCTATGTTAGGCTTACGTATTCTTAGAGACTAGGTTCCATCACGACATCCTACTGTGGGAGATTGGAGTCGTAACAGTTCTCTTTTCCAACTGGAGCACTCTACATAGATCACACTGTCGCTCCGCCATATCGGAGATTACAAGCAGATAGTTGCAAAGTTCGTCACCAATTTCATCAATCGAAGGACGAACCGTCCAATCCCGCCATGCATTCTGCCGATCGACGGTCGCAATTTTGTTTTGCAGTCAAGAGTATCTCTTGGGCATGATCCTTATTTATTTGTTTTATCTCAAATGTTTTGACGTTTTTCTCATACATCTTATAGGAATTTTACATTTTCAAGTCAAACTCCCATCATGCGGGTATACTTTACATTTCAAGTCAAACTCCCCTCATGTGGAGATACTTTACATTTTCAAGTCAAACTCCTATCATGCGGAGATACATTTACATTTCAAGTCAAATACTCCCAACATGAGGAGACTTAATGCCCCAACAACTGCGGAGCGGTACATAGCCCGGCTAATAATCGAGTCAAATTCAAGAATCTTATCGCCCCGATCCCAAATAACGGTTAGTCAGCATCCATGCATCATCATTCCTGCATTATTCACATTACATTTTAACATATCTGCATTACGATATATGGATATGTGTATTTTTGTTTTTGCAGGATCAAACATCACGACATGGAACTTCTTCTAATCAGCAAATCAAGCTACAACACTTTGAGGGACAACAAACTCATAAGCGGTCCAAGGATTCAAACTCAAACTCAAACTCAAATACGATCAATGGAACTCTAAACGATCAAATCTTTCAAATCAATCTGCAATTCAAAGCTATCTGGGTACCAAAATATTCCTATCTTACAGTATCGTCATAATATGATACCGAGGAAAGTCTTGCAAGCGTCGCCTTATCCAAATCATCATTCCAAAACTACATGAGGAATGATCCTCGTTAAGCCCGAGGTATGTAAGCAATTCAACGCCAAAATTCGGCCCTGATTCTCCAAAATTCCCCCAAAATTTTCCCTAACTCTTTCATTAATTCTATAACTCATAATCTTCCTTAAAATCATATGCAATCCCTGCAATGTATGCCTAAAGTCGGGACAAAATTGGTCTTGGTTCGATTTCGTCGCCCGAAAACTCTTTTATCGTCTCTGGTTAAATAGGGGCGGTTGTTGACAACCAATTTTGACCCTAATTTTTAAAATTAATTTATTTATAATTAATGATTAATAATAAATATGTTGAAAATATTTTCTAATCAATAAAAGCTATTTTATATAAATTAAGCAATTAATAATGTTAAATCAATAATTTGGTATTGTATAATTATAAATATATTACTCTTGCTATTCGAAAAACAATTAAAATAAATTTTATATTCATTATATAATTTAATTAATTTAATAAGTTATTTCTTAATTTTGGTAAATTAGCCTACTATTTCAGAAAATTTCTGAATTAGTGCCACAAATAGGAAATAAGATATTTGATAATTAACCACAGTAATTAATAATGTATTTGATCATTATAATTTCTATAACATTTTATTGAAATTATTTATGTTTATTTAAATTGATTCTAAAAGGTTAAAGACTAAAAGGCTACAATTGCAATTTCATAATCAAGGTGAAATGGTTATTTCTTAATAAAAAACAGCCCAATACACAAGCCCAATTGCCAATCTGACCCAGTCCAAAACCCTCCTCTACTCCACCTTTGCAATCCATGACACCTTATCTGAACCAATAAGAACTCACCACATCACCACTTCACCATACTCATACAAGAAACAAATTTGATCTGAGACGTCTGTCCATTTGATCAACGGTCCATGTTTTACCCTATTTCTCATTTAATTTTGAAGCATCCCCAGGTTTAATCTTTGCCGCTAAAACACAGAGATCCAACGGCCATTGTATTTTATCATTTTAAACCCTTAATCCTTGAAACCAGGGTTGCTGATCTAAAGATACAACAGCCCAGATAACTCCCAACCCTCTTAACTCAGGGACAACCAAACCTACCCAAAAGCCCTAATCATTTCTATTGACTCGGCTTGTCCCCTTTTCCCTTCCTCTATCTATTATCTCAACTCCCACAGACAAATCAATCACAAACCTTGCATAAATTCGTGCAACGTCATGAATCAACCAATAAATCATCTTATTTCCCCATATGACCCCGAATCCTGCTGATTTCTTTCCGTTTTTGCTGATAAAATTCAAACACCCAAATCTGAAACCCTAGACTTAAAAATGAAACTTCAAATCGTCTTATTTCTCTTGTGCTCTTTCAAATTGGAGTATGCATGAAACCCCTTCAAATCTTCATCATAAGGGTTCTGTACATAGAGGTCAAACGTAATGACCTCTGAGTTTTGGGTGTGGTCCGATAGTTCATGACTTCACCGGTAAATTTCCCTCTTCTCAGGTAAAATCCCCACTGATCTCCCTCTATGTCCCTGATTTCACTCGATTCTTCTTGCACCATATCCAATATCGTTTTGAATATGTTGAAACCTAAGGCATTGAATGCCACTATAAAAGGAAGCCTTCAATGCTCTTACCTACACGACCTAACTACACATTATCATTAACTACACCTAAATTTCTAAGTAGAAAAAAACAGAAGCTAGGGATTCTAACCGAGTTCTTATTTCTTTTCTATTTTTGGTTCCGAGTTTACATTAATTGGGGTTTAAGTTTTGATTCCAAACGTCAAAGATCATTCTTGCTTGGTTTGCTTTCTCAAGGAAGGTCGATGTACTTTGACCTTTTCTCTTTTTTGATTGTTTTAGTTGAAACCATGCCTACCCTATTATTTTCTATTAGTTATCTCTGCTTATGATGTTTGTCATTAGTGTATAATTGATTATCTATGTCCATGATGAGTTTTTATCAGTTTGCAGTCGACTGTTCTATTTTGGTATCGCATGTCTTGAGTCAATACTAATCGTTTATTGAGTGACCTTGGTGAGTATTGTTGTGGATTGAACCATCTCTTTGATTAAGCTCCTATAAGTAGCTATAGAGGCCTTAATGACCTCCTACATCTATTCTAACTATAGACTTCTTTGATGTTCTATTGTAATCTTCATGTTTGTTACACTAATTCTGCCTTAGCCTATATCACGCACTTGAGGCCTTTTTCCGATAAACAAAACTAAATAGATATGAAGTATACGGGTGGCATCTTAGTTGAAGTACATTAGTTTAAGTTATTTGGGTTGTTTCATTCTTCACGTGTGTATCTATTGATTCTAAGGTCTTTTGAGGCATTAACTTTTAAGGGTTTTTCTAACTTGCATTATTTTTTAGTTACATATGTAAGTCTCGTTGTATGAAATAGTGCCTTAAAGCAACTAGACTAAGCTCTACTAAATATCTACAGTTAGTTTTTCTTGTTGCTATCCACCTAGTTTAAACTATGCCCAGAAGTTTGATTGAAGTAGAATCTATCATGGTTGGGTATCATTTGTTGAGTTGGAAGACCTCATCATGTTAGATAATACATTTAACTTATAATTGAACCATGCTTACTTAATATAAAACTATCATTGTCTTGGACTTCTATGGTGATAGTGTTAGTCTGATTCTGTGATGTTTGATACCCAGCCATGTTTGTAATGTTGTAACCTTGTCATAATGTCCCATGCATACATTTGAACTCTTTATTTTGGGTTTTCTGTACTCAACTGGTTCTTAAACAAACTTCATGTTTATCATCCATGCTTATGCATGTATTCTCATTATCATTTAAACTTCTTCACTTTAAAATTGAGTGATTTGGAACAACCGCCCAAATTGAGTGATTCAAGAGGTTATCTTGGGTGTAATCTCGCAAAAATTGTGTTGGGGTTATCAAACGTAAGTTTCAGGATCATAAAAGACCTAAATCGAGTTGGAACAACTGTTTCATTTTGTTTCTTGTTTCGATTGAGTTACTTTCTGCACAAGCTTTTAGAGCTCGATTTTGGGCGGTTTTGTAAAGAACTTTTACTACTTGGATTGCGGTAAGTATAGTTTACTCATATTTGTTATTATTTCATAATTCCAACCTCGATTTTATTCTTTGATTAATAATTTGAATTAGAGAAATTAGGAATTTTAGTAAAAACTTTCTAAAACATAAATTGATGGTTTAACGGCCGATTTGAGGTCGGAATTCAATGGTTTTGGTATGATTGAACCCGTATCAGAATGGGTGTTTGGAATTTATGAGTTTTTTCGGGTTCCGATGTACAAGCTCGGGGTTGACTTTTTGGTTTTCATTAAAGATCGAAGTTTTACTATCTGAAATTGTTTCCTATGGATTTTATTTATGATATTAAGTTATTTTTGCTAGATTTGAGCCGTCCGGAGGTTGTTTTACTTGGGAAGATCTTCTTAGAGTATTGATTTAGCTTCTTTGAGGTAAGTATCTTGCCTAACTTTGTGGGGGGGAACATGTTTACATATCGTCATTAGTATTTTATTATTCCATTTTAGACTATTTTGGTTTATTTTTATTAATATTTTATTTTGAATTGTTAAAATTGGTTAAGTAATCTAGTTAATGTTGGCTTGCCTAGCAAGTGAAATGTTAGGGCGTGCCCAACTCATGCTGAACAACTCTCTAAAAGTTCAAAGTAAACTAAGTGCCGCAATCCGAGATGATAGAAACAGGTACACCATGCGAGCGAACAATCTCTCTGATGTAGATCTCAGCCAACTTCTATGAAGTGTAAGAAGTCGTAACCGGAATAAAATGCAGAAACTTGGTAAACCGATCAACAATGACCCAAATGGCATCAAATTCAAAGTCTTTGGCAAGCCTACCACGAAGTTCATAGTAAAACGCTCCTACTTTTACTCTGGTATATCAATCTTCTAAAGCGAACCGCCCGGTTATTTTTCTCATACTTGACCTATTGACAGTTCAAACATCATGAAAAATGCCCAACAATGTCCTTCTTCATCCTTCGCCACCAAAAATATTGCTTTAAGTCACGATACATCATCGTACGACCTAGGTGAATAGAATACCTCAAGTCGTGATCCTCCTCAATAATCAACTCTCTCAAGCTAATGACATTAGGAACAAAAACTCGACCCTCAAGTTGCAATACACTATCATCACCAAAAGTCACCTCCTTTGCACCACCTCACTACATCGTGTCCATAAGGACAAGAAAATGTGGATCATCATACTGATGAGTCTTAGTGTACTCAAAAAGGATGATTGCACAACAACACTAGCAATAACTCTGGTAGGCTCAGAAATATCTAATCTCACCAATCTATAGGCCAACGCCTGAACAACCATAGCTAAGGACCTCTCCACAACTGGAATGAATTCCAAAATCCCAATACTCTCTACTTCCTACTCAAGGCGTCCATTACTACATTAGCCTTCTCTAGAGGATACAGAATAGTTATTTCACAGTTCTTCCATAAATCCAACCACCTGCGCTACATCTGATTCAAATCCTTCTACTTGAACATATCCTGGAGACTCTGATGATCACTGTAAACATCACAAGACACGTCATATAAGTAATTTCTCCAAATCTTGAGTGTGTGCTCAATAGCTTCCAACCTTAAATCAAGTACCGGATAGTTCTTTTCATGGGGATTCAACTGATGCGACGCATAGTCAATCACCCTACCGTCTTGCATCAACATACAACCAAGACCGATACGCAAAGCATATCAATAAATAGTGTACATCACCAGTCTAGAGGGCAATACCAAAACTTGAGCTGCAGTCATGAGTTTCTAAAAGCTATCCTCATACTCGTAAAACCATCTGAATAACGCATCTTTCTGGGTCAACTTGGTCAATGGAGCTCCAATAGATGAGAATTCTTCCATAATGCGAAGATATTATCCAGTCAAACCTAGGAAACTCCTTATCTCTATAGCGGTAAAAGGTCTGGGATAACTCTAAACTGCCCTAATCTTCTCTGATTCCATCTTGATTCCATCATTAGAGACCACATGTCCCAATAATGCCGTTGAATCCAACCAAAACTCACACTTGTATAACTTAGCATACAACTTTTTCTCTCTCAAAATCTAAAGCACAATCCTCAAATGTTACTCGTGCTACTCCCTAATATGGGAATATACCAAGATATCATCAATGGACACAATAACAAAGGAATCCTAATAAGGCTGGAATACATTGTTCATCAAGTGCATGAAAGTTGTTGGGGAATTAGTCAATCCAAAAGACATCACAAAGAACTCATAATGGCCATAACGAGTCTTGAACATCGTCTTAGGAATGTCCAAACCCCTAATCTTCAACTGATGATACTATTATCTCAAGTCAATCTTCAAGAACACTCTGGCACTGCAACGCTGATAAAAAAATCATCAACGCGAGGCAATTGATACTTGTTCTTGATGGTAACCTTTTTCAACTTCCTATAGTCAATACACATTCTCATAGAACCATCCTTATTCTTAACAAATAATGTCGGTCCAACCCAAGGTGAAACACTTGGCCTGATGTAACCCTTATATAACAACTCCAACAATTGTTCCTTCAATTCCTTCAACAAAGTTGGAGCCACGCGATACGGTGGAATAGATATGAGCTGAGTGCCCGCCACCAAATCAATAGAAAATCTATATCCCTATCGAGTGGCATGCTCGGTAGATCTGTAGTAAACACATCTAGAAACTCCCTCACTATTGGAACTGACTGAACAGTAGGAGTATTAGCACTAACATCCCTCACAAAGGCCAGATACGCCAAACACCCCTTCTCAACTATCCATTGAGCCTTCACAAAATAAATCACTTTACTAGGAGTCTGACCAACAGAACCCATCCATTCCAACCTTGGGAATACCGACATCATTAATATTACAGTCTTAGCGTGATAATCAAGAATAACATAGTACGGAGATAACAAATTTTTACCCAAAATCACCTCAAATCAATCATATTGAGCATCAAAATATCAACCCTAGTCTCATAACCCCTAACAATAATCACACAAGGCCGATACATACGATCCACCATAATAGAATCACCAACAGGTGTAGATATATGAAGATGAATATCGAGGGAATCACGTGGCATATCTAGACAAGAAGCACAATATGACAACACCTAAGAATAAGTGGAATCGGGGTCAAATAATTTTGAAGCATCTCTATGGCACACTGAAATAATACATGTGATCACAATATTTGAAAAAACTACCTCTAGCTTGCTCGGGGATGCATAACAACGGGAATGTCCTCCACCTAACTAACCTCCTCTTCTAGGATGGCTTGGGATAGACTGAGCTCCACCCTAGCTGGCTTTACGGGTGATGTAGCTGTTGGAGGTTGAACTATGGACTAGGTACCGTGATGTGGTATACTACTAAGAAGCCTAGTCAATCCCTCTTGAGATGACTCAAGTCCCCACGCTAAAAAAAATCCCTCCTCTTGCGAGGTTGATGACTTTTTGACTGACCTTGAGAACTTGAATATCTGCCTAATAAAACCTGAGCAAATGGAGCACAATATGAACTCTATGCTGGCAGTGCACTGAAAGATGACTAGCCTAAGCGAGCACTATTTGAATTGTGGTTGACTGAAGAATCATAAAAAACCTACAGACTGCCTGAGCAAGCCTAAAAGGATAGTCTTTACTATCAAGTTCATGTCCTCTAGATGATGTACCACTAAAACCACCCAAACTACGGGGCCTCTTGGCCTCCCCCTCCTCTCTCTCCTACATATAAACATGCTCTAAGCACTTGGCAATCTCAACCGCATGGTGAAAACTAGTATCAACTTGACGTCTCGGACCATCCCATAATGGATTTCATAGTTGAGGACTTGAATGAACATCCTGACTCTCTCCCTCTGAGTAGGAACCAAAAACACTGCATAACGAGCTAACACGATGAACCTCATCTCGTATTGGGTCACTGTCATGCCCTCCTAACGTGGATGCTCAAACTCACTATGCAACTCATCTCTGCGAGTCGGTGTCATAACTTCTCCAAGAAAAGAAGTGTGAACTAAGACCAAGAAACTGGTGTTGCACCAACTGGCGTACTGAACTCATAAGTCTACTACCACCTGTATGTTGGTCCTGACAACTGGAAGATAGTAAAGTCAACCCCATTTGAATCCACCAGAGCCAAAATGCACATAATTTGATGACACTGGTCAAGAAAACCATGTGCATCCTCGGTAGGCTCTCCAATAAAATGAGGAGGATGAAGTCTCTAAAATTACTCTATCATCTTTTGCTACTCATCGGTCAAAGATGGCCTAGTATTTGGCTGAACCGCAATGGCTGGCTACATAGGTAGAACCCTCGGTGTCTGATAATCGCAAGTCAACTACTCTGGTGTATGTGCAGCGGGAGTATGGGCTCCTCCCCCCGCATTTGAAGTAGCTGGAGAAATAGGGATCATACACTCTTAAGAAAAACCCTTGTACATGCTCAGAATATGATCCAAGGTCTCATAGAGTCCAGGTGTAGAAGTAGGTCCCTCCGGAGCCTAAACTGGTCCCACCAGCTCAACATAATTAGGAACCTGCTCTAACAGGTCTCTAACTATGACGTATGCTCCACGCCTATCTCTGCCTCGACCCCGACCTCTTATGGCCCTGGCTTGGGGTACTGGCGTATGCTCAACAGCACCAAAAGATTGTGTCCTCATCATCTATGATAGAATAGAAGAGCAAATATTCAAACTTAGGGATAAACAAACTCATATAATAGAAAATGAAAGAAAGAGAAGTTTTCCTAATAGCCTTTTAGCCTCTCCAAGATAAATCTACAAGACTCTATTAGACTTGCTCATGAGTTATGAAACCTAAGCAACATAGTTCTCTGATACCAACTTGTCATGACCCAAAACCACTACCGGTCCTGATGGCTCCTAATCCACTTTCTAGGCAAGCCAATCATAAAACAATAATGAAACATAATACTCCCTCCGTTTCAATTTAAGTGAACCTATTTCTTTTTTAATCCATACCAAAAGAAATGAACCCTTTCCTTATTTAGAAACAACTTGTAAGGCCCCGTAATTTACCTAGAAACCCGGTACTTTGTGAGGTCAAGATTAGTTTTATGTGTTTCGATAGTAGAAAATTCTAAGCTAGCCGCAGTTTGGACTTTTTGGATTGAATAATACGTTTTTAGACTAAAGGAAAATGTTATAAAATGAGTGTGTTTCTGCGGCCCATTATGCAGTCGCATAATTATTATGCGGACCGCATATCGATCGCATAATCTCCCTGATTTTTTGCGAAGGGAGTTCAGCGGTGCAATATGCGACCGCAGAACAAGTATGCGGACCGCATAATGGTCGCATACACGGTCAGCCATTTCAAGTTTTGAAGCTCATTTTTGCGGCATCTTTGCGGACCGCATATCTATTATGCGATTCCATACCTGTATCGGGCACCATTTTTGTCATTTTAAAACCCGACCATATATCATTGAAATACCCCTTCCTGATCAGTTAGAATCATTTTCTACTACATTTTTGAGTGAGTGAGAGATAATTATAAGGGGAGGAAGCTAATTTACACCCAAAATACGCCAATTGGTGCTAAGTCTTTGAAGAATATCAAGAAAGCTTTCACATTGCAGGTAAGAATCTAAGCTTAAACCCAACAATTTTTGAATATCTTCTAAAGATGAGTAACTACTTAGATAATTCATGGGCTTGGGGTAAATTGTCTTGCATGCATGGGTGGTGAGGGGGCTTAGGACCAATGTAGGCTAATAATGGCTAAGGATGGGGAATGTGCTGGTATAATCTACCATAAAAGAGCCTCCAGACGTTAATGAACGCATGTTGTATGATAAAATGCTCAAGTGAGCTAGAAATTATGATCGATTTCCTAATCTTTGTTCCATTTGTCACCGATTGAGAGTACTACAAGTTCCGGATAATTGTAGAGCCTAAAGGAGCGCAATTGAGGTATGTATGGCTAAAAACCCCTCTTCCTAGATGTCGGGCTCCCATGGTGCCCCTACGATTTGGCGTAAGTTGTGAATCTTGACTGATGTAGTAGATGACATTGTAACGTGCTTATGTAGTAAAGTCTATGTGTAACTTGCATTCAAAGTCTCCCCATTATCTATTATTGTTACTTAATGATGCATTGGAGTCGTGGAAAATGTGTTAAATTTCCATAGAAAGTGACAGTCCCTACATGCCCATGATTGATGTTGTTCTCATCTGTACTTGATGTTTCCTACAATTTGCTGATGGAATTGGTAATAATGTGAAATGGGTGGGAAGGAACTTGAATTGTGAGATGCGGCCAAGTGCCAATCATGAACTAATAATTGTGGCCACTAGCATTTATGAATATGTGCATGAAATGAGAGATGAGATAATTGATAAAATGTTAATGTCTTGAGTAAGACGGCCTAGCCGATCGGGCCGAGATCGAACACCATGCCGTAAACATGGTGGTACTGTGCTATGAACTGAATTGAAATTAAACCATGAAATTGTATTATGGATACATATCTCCAAGGGAGACGACCTAGCCAATTGGGTCGTGATCGGACTTCGTATAAAAGTACGGTGGTAGTGTGGATGATAAGATGGTAATGTTAGCGATGACCCAGTTAAATTATATTGATTTCTCTTGATGTCTTAAGTAATTTCCTATTTGATAATTGAGGTGTTGCCTATGTTCTCTTGATTTAATGATTAACTTTCCTTGCATTTTATTGATTTATTTTCTTTTCTAAGAAGATGGGTTTTAAGTTATACATACTAGTACTATTCGATGGTACTAACGCCCTTTTTGCTGGGGGCGATACATATTTGAATATGTAAGTGATCCCTTAGCAGACAATACCAGTCGTAGCTAGAAGCGTTTCCTCTTCTTTTGTTTTTATGTTACATGCTAATGTATAATCGGGGCCTTGTCGGTGGCGTTTGTCACAATTATCTTTTGTATTTATAGAAGGCTCTGTAGACATTGTGGTGGGTCAAGTAAGGTTTTTGGGGGAAGCCTGTGAATTGTGTTTACGCTTTTGATTTCTGTTTCATCAAATTGTGATATACATGCACTTTAAACTTTTAATGATGTACTTAATGAATCGACTTAGTAACGCACTTGAAGTTTTTCCCATTGTCTAATTGATGAAATCATGCTTCCTTTTGATCGCAAGTGAGTCGGGAGGATTGTGTCTAGCAGGATTGCTCGAACGGGTTCACTCGGTTGAGCGTCGGTCGCGTCCCTCAGATTTGGGGCGTGACACAACTTACCTTTATTTAATGATTTATAGCCACACAAAATATATGTGCCTCATTTTATACCACAAGTTCAAAAATCTTCTCTTTTATCTTAAACTCCGTGCCCAGTCAAATAGGTTCACATAAATTAAAATGGAGGGAGTAACAAATATATATTAAATGAGTCTGAACGTCAAATAATCATAGATAGGAACCGAGTCAATATATAAATACCCAAAACTGGTAACACCGAGTCATGAGCTCTACAGTACAAATACAAGTATGTTAATACAAAATAGTGTCTGAAACAACAATGGAAAGAAAGATAGAAAGAGATGCCAAGGACTGTGATCAGGAAGCAGATCTACCTTGGTCTCAGCAGCAAGAAACAACTCAACTAAAAATGCTAAGTGGGGTCCAACTCCTGAATCTGCACATTTAAGTGCAAAATGTAGTATGAGTACAAGGAACTCCATGAACTCAGCAAGTATCATGACTAACATCAACGAGGTAGTGGCGAGAAATAACAATGATACTCACTTAACAACTTGTTCAGTTCATAAATATGCAAGTACACAACAACAGTACTGAAATCTTAGCATGAAATACAGGTACAACCAATCAATTCACATAGAGAATATGTGTGCAAGTCCTATAACACTTTAAAGCTCAACATATAGAGAATATATGTGTCTAACACCAATGAATCATCAACATTTTCATATAGATAAGATATGCATAAATAATCAAGTCAAGGTGAACATGTTAACATATGGAGAAGATATGTTTTGTGATTCCATTTTACAGCCAAAGTAGTTTATGGAAAAGATATGCATAAAGAGGCATATATCAATTCCAGCACTAGAATATAAAGAAGATATGTGATAAAAACATGTATACACCCAAGGTGTTTGCATATAGAGAAGATACACAAAAATCAAATACTTATCAATTTTCCTTAAATTGTGTGCACGTCATCAAGAGAGAAACATGACAGGATGACCCTAGGTTGATGGATGCTTATCCATACGTTGCACGAATAACTCACGTGCCATGATATAACAAATGTATGGACCACTCACATCCTATGATAACTCAATCCACAGGCCACTCACGTACTGTCAATTCAATCCATCACACAAAAAGCATATACAAGAATAGATGTATACAATCAATGGATGTCAAATCATATACTCGTAGACTGCAGAAAAAGTACCATGATAAGGTATATGCATGTGCAAAGTATGCTACCACAACTCATATTGGGTGATACTTCATAAAATAATAATTATCATGTTTGAACAGGAAATCAACCTTGACATGATCTCTAGCATGATTCAATAAGTTCATGAGGTCATACAAACATATGAAGCATGAGAGAACGAATCATAGTATCCAAGCAAGGCATAACATAGCATAAAGACTACCTCGACCAAGGATAAAACCCAATACACACACATATGCTTAATGCCCCGCATGTACTTATCCTCAACACATAGGCATCATCAATAATTTAAGCAACTAGTCTCTCAAACCAAGGTTGGGAAAGTTACATACCACAAACGAGCACAATTTATAGTCCAAGAATGTCTTCCCTCGTGAATCGACCTCTGAACGGCTCAAATCTAGTCAAATAACACACCATAGTGTTCAATAATTCTAAAAAAATAATCATGGAGCATAAATACTTGATCTCTAATCAATTACACAAAGTCAACCAAAAACTCAATATGGGCCCACTTTTCGAAACCCAACTAAACTCACAAATCTCGACTACCCATTTCAATACGAGTCCAAATATACAAATTTTATCCAAATTTGACTCCGAATCGTGGTTCAAATCTAAATTATGCACATTCTAAAATATAGCACGAAAACCCCAATTTTCCTCTTTCAAATCCATGATCTAAGTGTAAAAATCCATGAAAAATTGAGATGCATAATCAAATCCAAGTAGAAAATGTTTACCCTCAATATGGTGGTGAAAATTTCCCCAAAAATTGCCTCTAGCCGAGCTCCAAAACTCCAAATAACAAAAAATGAGTAAGTCCTTGAAATAAAAGAGGTATGTCAGGTACACTGCATCTGCGGCCAAACACCTCGCATCTAGGAGTCTGATTTTGCGGTCCAAAATATCACATCTCTGAGCTCACCACGTCTGATCAAACCTCGCAAGTACATACCACCACTTCGCAAATGCAATGGCCACATCTACGGAAGTTCCTCGCAGCAACGCTATATGCATCAGCACCAAAAGTGTCGCATATACGACCACTACCCCTGATAGTCCTCCTTTGCATATACAAACCAACTTCTCGCCGGTGCGACTTTGCACCCGCGCATCCACTTACAGAAGTGCGATGCACCAACACCAGACCTTCCAACAAACACCAATATGGCCCATAACCCATGCGAAACACACCCAAGCCCCCGGGGACCGCGCCCAATCATACCAAGAAGTACGAATACCTAATTCAAGCTTATTACAAGGCTCAAAACTTATAAGCAAACTCCATACCTCTCTTATACCATGTTCTTTGATCTTCTGAACAAAGTAAAGTGGGTTTCCATCAAAGAAAGTCCCGCGTTCGATTCCCAAGCTGAATAGATGGTCTTATTGGAATAATACGCATCATGTATTTATTTCACCAAGATTAAATAACATATGTGATGTATTTTTGAACTATAATAATGTTTACTTTTTTGTACAAAATAACTTCAAACGTAGTAGTGCAAAATCTTCCCTTGTAGCACTATAAATTTTAGACGCACGGGTCTCAAGTTTGCTTTTAGCAGCACACTTTGGATGAATGGGTTTGAAATTCACTTGCAGCAATGCAAACTTCAGGTGCACATCTGAAATTAATTTGCAGTAGTACAAACATCAGACGCACGGGTCTGAAGTTGGCTTATAGAAGCGCACTTCAGATGAATGGGTTTGAAATTCACTTGCCGCAATGCAAACTTCATGGGCATAGATCTGAAGTTAACATACCGTAGTACAAACTTCAGATGCATGGGTCTGAAGTTAACTTAAAGCAATGCAAACGTCAGACTTTAGGGTCTCAATTTAACTTGAAGTAGTGCAAACTTGAGGTTCACAAATCTGAAGTTAACTGGAATTAGTACAAACCCATGCTCATAAACCTGAAGTCGACTTACAAGAAGTGTGTTTAACCTCAAAATCGGATAACAATTGAATTTGTAAGTGGTTTTAAGGATATGAAGAATAACTTGACACAAAGCGATAAATTAAGTTGCAATTGAAATAAACAATGATAAAGTAAATCCAAACCACACTAATTGTACAGTTACAGTCATGGGAGGTTAGTCACACTCAAATTGGATGCATTTCGATCAGTATCAAGATACAGAAACATAAGAGCTTAAAGAGAAAAAAAATAATGTATTGCTTGGGAATGCGTGTTACAATGTCCTAAACGAATTGTCAGACCCCCTTTATATAGTACAGGAGTCCTACTTTAGGTATAATTTTATAAAAGGTAAAAAATCTCTTGATTTCCTGATTTTTGGTTTCTTAATGACAAGTGTCAAGATTCCTGCCGTAATATCCTACCGGTCACGAATATTTCAGTCTTCTATTGGTTATGCTAACAATGTTGCTTCAATCTCGTTCAGGGCTAGGATCGATTCTAGATCATGGCCTCGATATTCTCAAAGACAGGCATTCTAACCTCGGGTTCCAGCCCGATGGGACTTAGGGTCGATCTTCAGTCCTTTATTTCCATATTTTGAGCCTGACCTACCATTCCGTAAGCGAGCTCGATTTCGGCCGTATACAGATAGTCCCCTCATTTTTCAGAGATTAGACGATGAGAAATGACATGAGCTTCTGACTCTTACTTTGATACCCCGCGACAGAAGCGGCAAAATAAATGAAACGTCTCGTCAATCAAGTCTTAATGGCATTAAATTCTTGTCAGTTGTCAGTTGGCCACTTCTGGATGAAAACCGTCATTGAAAAACTATATATACCCCCTCCTTTGTTATTCAAACTTTACATCCAAACCTTCCCCGTACCGTATAGATCTTAATATTCTCTAGCATTTATATCCCGATTGTTTGAGATCTTTGACAAGAACAATTGTTCATTTTCATCCCAAACCATCAAGCGTACTCTTTTAACTTCCTATTTTTCCTCATTTTCCATCCATTTTGAAAGAAATGGCGAAGAATTCAAAAATTGTTCCCCAAAAAGAAACTCCTTCTACCTTGCAGCCGCTACCGAGGAGACCGTTTTGCATACTATTGTCGAGGAACTCGTACCAGAAACCCTATTAAAAATGTTCGTCCCTGGAGGATGCTTGGTAACCGCTGATTTCAAGGTTGAAAAACTTCCCCCCGTACAAGTCTAGTGTGAGGAGGTCTCGATATACATATGCTTGATCACTGAAAAGGTCCTTCCTACGGTCAAAAAAGATTGCAATTAGGTTGACAAGAACGTGGTGGTTCCGGACCCGATGAAGACATCACTACCCACGTCGAGGGATACTTAAGTGTTTAAACTTATCCCTTTACACTTGGCCCATTGGATCTGGTCATCATCGACTTCTGCAAAAGATACGAGGTATGCCTCGGTCAAATGAACCCTTCATTTTGGAGGATCATGATTCTTATTTGGTTCTTCGCGAGCAAGATCGATGGATGAAGTTGTCGCTAGGGTCCCAAAGGTAGTCCCTCGACTCAAGGAGTGGGTCAAGGGCAACGTGTTACAAAGGCCATATTTTGAGCGCTCATGGCGCGAACTTTCAAAAAGCTGGTGGAAGGCCCGTTCTCATTGTATACGGTAAAACCGGAGAAGTCCAATTTTAATGCTTCTACAGCGTTCCAGGCCTCGACCTCGAATGTATCGGGGCAGAATATGAAGCTCAACTCCGAGGAACATCCCTCGACGAGGTATATCAAGGGTTCTCGACCCCGAAGCACTGTGGATCGAAGACCACCATGGAATGGCGGGAAAACCCCAAAAGGCGCGTGGTTAAAGTTGACCAAGTACGCAAAATAGTAGAGGCTAGTACCGTGGCATTAAATGGTTTTACCAGCGATCTCTCTTTTTTAATAATTACACATGTACTATGTTGGGATTCCCCCTCATATATAAAGGGTACCCTTGTCACTTTGTAAGACACATGATATTAAATACAAGAACAAGAACATTCTCTGCTCTATAACTAAAACATTCTCTACAATTGTTTCATTGATTAATTGCCTTTCATTTATTGTGTTCATTAGTTATTATTCATTTATTACTCTCTATTGATCACAAATAGGCCATCGTCGAGGCCTTCAATAATGTTATATCATTCTTGACAGCCCCTTGTCAAGCTCCCAAGCTCGACCTTGAGGCCTATTCCGACCGACCTCGAGACTTCGTCTCTCCGCTGGTCGGTTTGCATAATCTCGTTACCCTTTGCTCTTATTTCATTTTCTCATTCCTCACTTAGCATCTACTGCCTAAACGACTGGTATGAAAATAGATCACGTATTTTTAGAACCACATAATCAAATATAATTGTAATTACCATTTTCAAGGTAAACAGTTTGGCGCCCATCGTGGGGCTAAAAATTATAGTGATTGTTTTAGTGCTGGTTATCTAAAAACACAAGTTATTCGTTACACCTTTTTCTTGTGCAAGAATCTTCAATCTTAGGTAAAAAAATGTCCAACTTAGTAAACGCACATGGAAACAACAACCCTAAGGATCGCAGAGAGAATGGCACAGCTACTACAAGTGTCGGTGTACCACCACAAAACCCTGGAGGGGCACCAGTGCAACCCCTCGTCGATGAAGGCTCATGCAACCCTCAACACAACAATATGAGATCTTATTCGGACGGAGGTGTACGCAGGGAAGACCGACATGAAGCACAGAGAACTCCCGCTCGAAAAGAAGCGGCCCAGTTGATCGACAGAAGGCATCTTCGAGAATCTCTCGGCGATCGAACCAAGAACCATTTTCGAGAAAAAGAATCGAAAAGGAAGAATGGACCAAAATAACCCCAGCAATCCATTCACATGATTATTGGAGAAACTGATATCCCACAAGATCCCATGCTCAAACGGGCCAAGATGTCCATCACCACAAAAAGGCAAACTCAAAATTATGTGCTTAAAGGAACTATTGTGTTCAGAGAAGAAGATATCGAAGCCTTGTCCCAACCGCATAATGATGCACTGGTAATTTCCCTTATTTCAAATAACATTCGAATTAAGCGTGTGCTCATGGATCCAGGTAGCTCGACCAATATAATCAGATTCGAGGTAGTGGAGCGGCTCAAGCTACTCAACCAAATCGTACCCGATTCTCGAGCCCTTAGTGAGTTTAACATGTCAAGCGAAACGACGAAGGGAGAAATCACCCTCCTAGTCAATGTGTGCGGCACGGTTCAGGAAACCAAGTTTCATGTCATCGAAGGTAACCCGAGATACAACGCCCTTCTCAAAAGGCCATGGATACACAACATCAGGGAGATACCATTGATCGCCACCAGATGTTGAAATTCCCAACTGAAGATGGCGTAAAAATTGTGTATGGTGAGCAACACGCGACCAAGGAAATGTTCGCAGTACATGGCATGGCACCGGCGCTCATATACTCCACCTCGGAGGGCTCAGAAAATAAACAGGTTCCCAAGGATGATGAAGAAGACTTCCTCATCCCTCGATCCTTCGTTGGCCCCCAAGAGTCGGACGCAACCAAATAAATGGTCGAGGATCTGGAGCAAGTTGTTTTGATGGAACGTCTTCCATATCGAAAGGTATAGCTGGGAACGGGATTAACCCCCGAACTCAGGAAGAAACTCATTCAATTTCTTATTAACAATGTTGATTGCTTCGCTTGGTTCCACTTAGATATGACAGGAATCCCGCCGGAAATAGCCACCTATCGGCTAAGTGTCGACCCCAGGTTCAAACTGGTGAAGCAAAAAAAGAGGCCTCAATCCGAGGTAAAACATGCATTCGTCAAAGACGAGGTAACAAAACTCATCAATATAGGGTCCATCAGGGAAGTAAAATATCCTGAATGGTTGTCCAATGTAGTAGTGGTTCCCAAAAAAGGGAAAAAGTTAAGAATGTGCGTAGATTATAAGGACTTAAATAAAGCAAACCCTAAAGATTCATTCTCATTGCTCAACATCGATCGATTGATTGATGCCACGGCTGGCCACAAGATCCTCACCTTTCTCGACGCCTACTCCGGGTATAATCAAATTCAAATGAACCCCGAGGATAGGGAAAAAACTTTGTTCATCACGAAGTATGGCACATACTACTACAATGTAATGCCCTTCGGGCTAAAAAAACACAGGGGCCACGTACCAGCGCCTAGTTAATAAGATGTCCGAACAGCAAATAGGCAAATCCACGGAGGTTTACATTGATGACATGGTAGTTAAGCCCCTGCGCGCAGAGGACCATTTGACTCACTTGCAGGAAACTTTCGACATCCTTAGAAGCTACAACATGAAGCTCAACCCCGAGAAATGTCCCTTTAGCGTAGGTTCGGACAAATTTTTGGGCTTCATGGTATCAAACCGGGGGATTGAGATCAACCCCGAAAAAATCAAGGCCATCGAAGAAATCACGATGGTAAACAATATGAAGTTCGTACAACAACTAATCGGGTGGATAGCAGCATTAGGCCGATTCATCTCGAGATCATCAGATCGGAGTCATCACTTTTTCTCCTTACTCAGAAAGAAAAACAACTTTGAGTGGACCTCTGAGTGCCAGCACGCCCTGGAGGAGTTAAAGCAGTATCTCTCGAGCCCTCATTTGCTTCACACCCTGAAGGAAGACGAGACTCTATATTTGTACTTAGCAGTGTCCAAGGTAGCGGTAAGTGGCATGTTGGTTCGAGATGAGCAAGGTACGTAATTCCCCATCTAGTATGTGAGTCGAATCCTGGGAGATGCTGAAACCAGGTATCCACACTTAGAAAAACAAGCTCTTGCATTAATAAGTGCATCTCGAAAATTGAAGCCTTATTTTCAATGTCCCCATATATGTGTTTTAACGACATACCCCCTTCGAAATATATTGCATAAACCCGAATTATGGGGCCGACTGGCCAAATGGTCCATCGAACTAGGGGGATATGATATCGAATATCAACCCCGAACGGCTATTAAGTCCCAAATTTTGGCGGACTTCGTGGCTGACTTTGCACCTGCCCTTGTGCCCGAGGTAGAAAAATAACTTCTACTAAAGGCGGGCACATCATTAAGGGTATGTACCTTATTCACCGACGGTGCCTCGAACGTGAAAGGGTCCGGACACGACATAGTCCTGAAGCCACCTACGGGTAGCATGATTAGACAATCTATAAAAACTGCAAAACTGACTAACAATGAAGCCGAGTATGAGGCTATGATTGCAGGTCTCGAATTGGCCAAAGGCCTAGGGGTGGAAGTCATCGAATCAAAGTGTGATTGCCTTATGGTAGTAAACTAGGCAAATGGAAGCTTCAAGGTTCGAGAGGACAGGATGCAACGATACCTAGATAGACTTCACGTCACTTTGCATCGATTCAAAGAATGGACTCTGGTCGACATACCTCGAGAACAAAACAGCAAGGCAGATGCACTCGCGAACCTAGGATCATTCGTCGGGGAATACGACATACTCCCCGGTGTTGTTGTTCAGCTATCAGTGATTAAAGAAGGCCATGCCAAAATAAAATCCACCAGTCTGAAATGGGATTGGAGAAATAAGCACATCGATTATTTGGAAAGTGGGAAGCTGCCCACAGACCCAAAAGAATCAAGGGCCCTTCGGACCAGAGCGACCCGATTTTCACTCGACGAGAATGGAACTTTATACAGAAGAACCTTCGATAGGCCCTTAGCAGTATGCTTGGTGCCGGGAGACACCGATTACGTCCTCCGAGAAATCCACGAGGATACATACGAAAATCACTCTAGTGCCGATTCCTTAATTCGAAAGATGATCATAGCAGGTTACTATTGCGACAACATGGAGAGGGACACCAAAGAATTCGTCCGAAAATGCGACAAGTGTCAAAGATTTGCACCAATAATCCACTGACCCAGCGAACATCTACATTTAGTCTTATCCCCATGGCCATTCATGAAATGGGGAATGGACATCGTTGGTTCCCTACCAACGGCGCCAGGTAAGGCTAGATTTATTCTATTTATGACTGACTGCTTCTCGAAATGGGTGGAAGCACATGCCTATGATAAAATAAGAGAAAGAGAAGTCATCAACATCATCTGGGATCACATCATGTGCCGATTCGGGATCCCCTCCGAGATAACCTACGACAACGAAAAGCAGTTCATCGGAGGAAAAGTAACAAAGTTTCTCGAGGATCACAAAATCAAAAGAATCCTATCAACTCCCTACCACCCATGTGCAAGTGGTCAGGCCGAGTCCACAAACAAAACCATCATTCAAAACTTGAAAAATAAGTTTGAAAAAGCAAAAGGAAAATGGAGGGAAATTCTTCCCGAGGTGCTAGGGGCATATCGAACAACCTCTAAATTGAGCACAGGAGAGACAATGTTCTCTTTGGTTTACGGGTCTGAGGCCTTAATAACAGTTGAGATCGGAGAGCCAAGCGCCATATTCCGACATACCACCGAGAACTCAAATAATGAGGCCATGGCTACGGCCCTCGAACTATTAGACGAGAGGCGAGAAGCTTCGCTTGTTCGAATGGCTGCCAAAAAACAAAGGATCGAAAGATACTATAACAGGAGAACAAACCTCCGACATTTCGGACTTGGGGACTTAGTCCTAGAAAAGTCACCCTAAGCACTTGAAACCCTAACGAAGGAAAGTTGGGCCCGAATTGGGAAGGACTGTACTGCGTCCTTGAAGTAATCGGCAAAGGGTCCTACGAACTCGGGACCATGGAAGGCGAACAACTTCCAAACATTTGGAGTGTATCAATGCTCAGGCGCTATTATTGCTATGGTATAGCCTTCTCCCTTTTCATTTCGTGCCTCACAATAATTTTTCACAGGTGAACGATGGAAGACACCACAACATCCTCCAACTCAAATACCTTAGGTTTCATGTGTTGCTATGTTTTTCCCTCATGTTGGATTTTATCCCAAATGGGTTTTACCGACAAGGTTTTTAACGAGGAAACACTTATATTCTACCTAAGGAGAACTCAAAAAGTATACAAGGCTTCTCTCTATCAGCCTCAAATACTAAGGGGCATCCCCCCGGGAGATCACATCTTCAGAGAAACCAAAATGAGCCAAAGAGGGTCTCGACAGGAGAACAATGTACAGGACCAAATGGTCGAATGAACCGTGTCCACATAGAATAATAGAACCCTCAATGGTGAAAAATGTGTACTTGTACCAAGTAGTCAGAGAAGAATCTTTTATCATCAAAACACTTCACGTGTCAATGGAATTTGCCATTTTCACAAGAAACGGCCTCAGGGCCAAAAAGTTACCAACCACTCGGGGACTTCCATCGACAGTCACCCCATCGAGTCACCAAAAACTCGAAGCCATAAGACCTCAGGGCCGGAAACTTCAACAACATAATCCCTCCATGAGGAAATATCAATAACATAAGCCCTCCATGAGGCGATATCAAGAATACAATCCCTTCATGAAGCAATATCAACTCTGACTCGGGGAGTGTCCTCGACTGTAGGCTCATCAAGCAATCTAACTCGAAGCTATAAGACCTCAGGGCCAGCAACTTCGAGCTCATAAGCCCTCCATGAGGCAATATCAACCCCGAATCGTGGACTGTCCTCGACAGTCACCCCGTTGAGTCATCAAAAACTCAAAGCCATAAGACCTCAGGGCCGGCAACCTCGAGCTCATAAGCCCTCCACGAGGAAATATTAAATTTGTAAGACCCCAAGCAAGGCATGCACAAATGTGTAAGACCTGAAAAAGTCATAATCCTTATATCAAAGTCAAGGCTATATATCGAACTTGTAAGACCCCTGAAAAGGCATACCCTCGGTATAGATGCCGAGGCTATCTCACTCGGGGACTAAAGGCTCTGGCCAAACTAACAGATTTAGAGACATCCGACTGTTGCCATAAAATCACAGGCCTCCAATTACTTCGAAAACACTTCGAAAAGAACCAGTTAAAGGTCGTAACCACCTAAAGCTTAAGAGACCAAGTCGCCAGGTACACTAAAGGTCGTACTGACCTAATGTGTAAGAGCCCAAGTCGCCAGCTACACCGAAGGTCATACCGACCTAATGCATAAGAGCCCAAGTCGCCAACTACATGTCGTACCAACCCAAAGAGCCTCAGGGCCGATTTAAAAACCTAAGGGTCGATGAGCTCGAGTCGAAACCCGACTCGGAGACTGAGCCCTAAACGGTTAACTAAAGTGCCTCAGGGAAAAATGCGTAAGAGCCCAAGTCGCCAGCTACACCGAAGGTCATACCGACCTAACGTGTCAGAGCGCAAGTCTCCAGCTACAGGTCGTACCGACCCAAAGAGGCTTAGGGCCGATTTAAAAACCTAAGGTCCGATGAGCTCGAGTCGAAAACTGACTCGGAGACTGAGCTCTAAACGGTTAACTAAAGCGCCTCAGGAAAAAATGCGTAAGAGCCCAAGTCGCCAGCTACACTAAGGTTGTACCGACCTAACACTTAAGAGCCCAAGTCACCAACTAAAGGTTGTACCGACCCAAAGAGCCTCAGGGTTGATTTAAATAACCTAAGAGTCGATGAGCTTGAGTCAAAACCCGACTCTAAGACTAAGTCCTAAACGGTTAACTAAAAAGGTGACTAAGGGCCAATGCGTAATAGCCCAAGTCACCAACCATATCAAAGGTCGTACCGACCCAAACGTGTAAGATCCTACGGACCAGCCTAAAAGCCTCAGGGCCAATTTACAAACCCAAGGGTTTCATTTCTAAGTCCCATTTATCAGACTAATCATCGACGGACGTCAGCACCTATTCTAAGAAACCAGAAAAGAAACAAGGAATAACAAAAGACTTTTTATATATGATAGAGGTTCGCAAAGAATATTTACAAAGCTCCGAATTGGAGCCCTTACACAGGGAAAAAGATAAATGAAAACCTAATCTACAGCTAAGGTTAGCCTTCAACGGCTCCCTCGAAGGTTATGCTTTTAGCAGCTCGGCCCTCGGCCCCCAGGTCTTCAACGGCCTCTTCCCCCTCGGGGACTTCGCCCTCATCTTCATCATCTTCCGAGCCACTGCTCGAGTCATCTTCAAAAGCAAGCAGTGCCTCCGATTCCTTTTCTAGGGTCTTCACCCTCTCAATCTCAGCAGGCAAATCGAGGCCCCCTGCACGAATGTCCTCAAGAGTCTGCCTCCGAGACTTTAATCGGGCGTGCTCCAGGACCTGGGAAAGTTTAAACTCGGCCTCCTCAGCTTCTTTCCTGGCATGGGCGTTTGCAGCAGCATCATCGACTTTATACGAGGCTATGAGCGCATCAGCTTCAGCCTTAATTAAAGTAGCGCAGCGACCGATTCAGCATATAGGTCCTTATATTTGATGCTTCCAGCCCTTGCATCCTAGAGGCAATGCTCAATTGAGGATAACTTCCCTTGGAGGACATCTCTCTCAGAGATTATCTCGTTCACACACTACTTAAATCCAAGGATCTCAGCATCCCTGGCTCTGAATCCTTCCCACATCAGGGCATCTTTCTCCTTAAGCTGCAAGGATCAGCCCGATAAGGGTTAATGTCACGACCACAAATCCTAACCGGCCGTGATGGCGCCTATCATGGAACTAGGATAGCCGACTACCACGTGTTCACAATTTCTTTGAAAATCCCATTTAAGTTTCAAGCAATTCATAACATCATACAGAAAGTTTACTTAACATAATAGGCAAATTTTATGTATACAGTACTGTCATCCCCCAAGACCCGGAGCCAAAATGTTATGAGCATCTAGTGAAATAAGCAACTACATTGTCATTTTCCCCATGAAATCCGAGGTCATTATCACCATGTGTTGGTGTTGTCTGTAAGTTTGACATATTTTAACATGAAAACAAAAATACTTGACAAGAACAAGCGTAAAGTAGTGTGTGTTATCGGAATCAGTATTGAATAATCACTATTATCCTTATCCGTACGGTGGGCGCCAAAGTGTTTAACCTAAGATTTGGATAACCATTAAACTTATATTGTGATTTTAAGGATATGTAATTTCACCCAATACCAATTGATAAGTGCATAAGTAAATGACAGAAATAAACTAGAAATAAATCAAACCAATATTCAAACAAAGCTTCAACCTCGAGTCTAGATGCCCTAGAACTGATAAGTGCAAGAATCGTTTAGATATAATAGATTGATGAACACGAATACATGTAGGGAAGAGTTGTATTGCTTTTGTCTCAGTAAATAATAATGTGTTTACAAATGATTGGAACTCCTCTTTATATAGTAGAAGAATTGTAATTATGGTATATCTCTAATTACAAAAGAAAATCGTACAATTAGCTAATTAACTGCTTTAGATTTGATATGTTCCGAGATTCACCCAAAGATCCTCGACCAACCATGGATATATCGCTCTTCCGTTACTGAGTTATCCCTAATATTACTCGGAGCCTTTCTCCCATGGCTTCGATTGATATCGACCTCGATCTGGAAAGAGACTTCGATCTCGAACTCAATGCCTCAGCCCTTCGATGCAACTTCCTAATATCAATCAAATAGTGAAATCGGGTGGCCCTGATTTCCACCGTATACAGTCTCAAAATAAATGTGCAAGGAGAACTCCCGAGGTACCGCTTTGTAGTCTCAAAAGTAAACATGCCGGGAGAACTCTCATTTGTGGACTCAATAATTGAACATGCGATGCCGCTTTTGTGGAGAAACTCTCACATCTGCGAAGTCCACTAAAAACCCGAGATGCCGCTTCTACGACCCAAACCCCGTATATATGGGTTCGCTCCTACCATCCTACTCATGCTTCTGCGTGTCTGTACCTATTGACTCCTTCAGCATCTTTGGTCTCCAGCCCATCTAGTAAAAATCCGCTTCTGCGAAACTTCTTGTGCAGAAGCGCAATCCCTTATGTGGAATTACCTCCTCACGTGTGTGCCTAGGTTTCCTTGCCAAATCTCTTATCTGCACATAAATGTCTTCTTATGCGGGTCCACAACTGCGGCCAAAAACCACGTAGGTGCGGTTACACAAAACCTGAAGCTACAACATTTTCCTTAAGTCCAAATGTCAATCCGATTTCAATCTGAATCGCATCCGAGGCCCCCGAGACCTCATTCAAAAATACCAAAACATCCTATAACATAATACAAACTTAGTCCAAGCCTCAAATCACATCAAACTACATTAAAATCACGAATCACACCCCAATTCAAACCTAATAAGACTAGTGGACTTCTAACTTGTAAAAGCGACGTCGAAACATATCAAATCAACTGTAAATGACCTCAAATTCTGCACACTAGTCAACTCTCGGTCAAACATCTCAACCTTCCAAACCTTCAACTTTTCAACTTTCACCAAAAGCATCAGAGCAAACTCGAACCTCCAAATCAATAATCGGACATACACCTAAGTCCAAATCACAATACAAAGCTATCGGAACCATCAAATCTCTATTCCAAAGTCGTTTACAAAAAAGTCAAACTCGAGTCAACTATTTCAATTTAAGCTTCCAATCTTGGGACTAAGTATCCCAATTCACTCCGAAAATTCCCCGAAACCAAATCAATCACACCGGCAAGTCACAACACAAAAAATGAACATAAAAGAAGGAATAAATTGTGGTAGGATTTTGGGTCGTAACTACCTAAAGCATGTGATGAAGAATATACGACTTGAAGCAAAGAAAAAACCTCCTGAAGCAAAGAATATACAACTTTAAGCAAAGAACATACTACTTGAAGCATGTTACATAAAAAATAGAAATTAGAGTATTGGAGAACCTATAATCCTTCAAGTAATTTATCAAGTTCTCAATGGTTAGAACCTAAAAAAATCGACAACAGAGTCGCATGTTTTTTCACCTTTTTCATGAGTCAAACTAATATAAAACTTAATATACTCTACAATATTAATAAAAGTTTAGAGTCACCCCCTAGTATTTAAGGTATACTAGGACGCCTATACTACACTATGTAATGTACACTTAGATTATGGTATAGGGAACTATTAGGATTCTGGGTAAGGATTAACATTTTCTCGAGGGGAAGGTAATAGGCATCCCTCAAGATTTAACAAATATTGTTCTGGCACACTCGATCAAATAAAGGAGGGATTTGGTAAGGGATAACTAATTTAATACTTACAAAAATATGTTAAAAGAGTTCGAAAGAAAAGTGATTAAACAATAGGGTCACATGACGAAATACAAATATCTATGTAGTATAATACATACAAAGTGTGAATAAGGTATACGAAAAATAGGTTTTGGATGATTTAATAAAATATGAAAAATATTTGTAGTAAGAAGAACATTTGCAAGTTGATTAAATGAAATTCAATTAGAGAATACACTTGAAAGAATTTGATTTATGTACAAAGGTTAATTATTTCGAGTGAAATGCCGAATGTGAGGAAAAAAAACTCATTTTAAAGATAATTGATCGAAAGTGGGAAAATAATTATAATCCTAGTAATAAAATAATTGATTTGATAAAATATATACATACATAAGAAAAAATTTGTAATAGAAAATGGGTTTTAGCACAATGAATAACTAACGACCATTTTGAGATATCAACCGCTCGGGTCAAACCCAAATGGGTACAAGGTCCAAGGATAAAAAATAATAGTCCAAGTTTGATGTTTTTTACCACTCATACCTTCTTGAAGCAAACTAGTTAAAGAGTGATTTACAAATAGAATGGTTTGAAAAAAAATGCTAGAATAAATGGACCAATCATCAACTCTTCCATGAAAGACTTAAATCCAGCCATCCCAACATCTGAGTTAGTAACAGCTTAAGAGAACAGGACTATGCGTTGCCGTATGCTAGAAATGTGGGACGCATGGTCCAATGGTAGGGAACCACCCAGTACCATCTCAGCTTTCCCATAGATAATTCCCAGGGCAGGCGGGACATCCAACATCCCCATAAGTTACCCAGCCATGCCGTTTGGATATCCAACTATGTCGGCTTACTTTTTCGAAAGGCCTTCTGAGGTTCTCCCCCAGGCCCTGTTTTCTGGTGTGTCTTCCAACATCTTCACCGTGCCACCAATCTCTGCCACGGCTCCACCGACTATCTTTGGGCCAAGTTTCGAGCAGCTAACATTCACATTCCAAACACCGTCCGTCCATCTGGATACCACTCATGTTACTCCCAATGCATACCCCCAACAACCTCAGGGGGTTGAGTGGAAAGGTTCTTCTGAGTATATACCTAGAAGGGTGATTTCATACATGAAGGCTTAGCGCATGGTTGAGAAGGGGTGCTTATCTTATCTGGATTTTGTGAGGGATGTAAGTGGTGAGACTCCCGCTATTGATTCGGTTCTTGTGGTCCATGACTTTCCGGATGTGTTTCCTGCAGACCTGCCATGCCTGCCACCTGACTGGGGCATTAATTTTGGTATTGACTTGGTGCCAGGCACCCAACCTATTTCTATTCCACCTTATTATATGGCACCAACAGAGTTAAAGGAATTGAAAGATACGTTTTATGAAATCCTAGATAAGGGTTTCATTGGGCCTAATGTGTCACCTCGGGGTGCACCGGTGTTTTTTGTAAAGAAGAAGGATGGTTCTATGCGTATGTGAATTGATTATCGGTAGCTGAACAGAGTTATGGTGAAGAACCGGTATCCCTTGCCTCATATAGATGTCTGGTTTGATCAGTTGCAAGGTGCCAGGGTATTTTCCAACATTGACTTGCGTTCCGGCTATCATCAGTTGAAGATTCGGGGGCCAGACATTCCGAAGACTGCTTACAGGACTAGATATGGTCATTATGAGTTTCTGGTTATGTCTTTCGGGCTGACCAATGCCCCAGTAGCCTTTATGCACTTGATCCACAGTGTATTCCGGCCTTATCTGGATTCTTTTGTCATCGTGTTTATTGATGATATCTTAGTGTATTCCGGATCTCAGGAGGATCATGAGCACCATTTGAGAGTTGTGCTTCAGACCTTTAGGGAGAAGAGATTGTATGCAAAATTTTCAAAGAGTGAGTTATCGCTTGATTCAGTGGCGTTCTTGGGGCACGTGGTGTCTAGTGAGGATATTAAGGTTTACCAAAAGAAGATAGAGGCAGTGCAGAGCTGGCCTAGGCCGTCATCAGCTACCGAGATTCGTAGTTTCCTTAGTTTGGCATGGTACTACTGCCGTTTCGTAGAGGGATTTTTATCTATTGTAGCACCTATGACCAGACTGACCTAGAAGGGTGCTCAGTTCAGGTGGACTAAGAAGTGTGAGGAGAGCTTTCAGAAACTCAAGTCAGCTTTGACTACAGCTCCGGTATTGATTTTGCCTACGGGTTCAGGTTCTTGTACAATTTACTGTTACGCCTCGCGAGTTGGCCTTGGAGAAGTTTTGATGCAAGACGGTAGGGTGATTGCCTACGCGTCTAGACAGGTGAAGGTGCACGAGAAGAATTATCCAGTGCAAGATCTTGAGCGGGCATCTATTGTCCACGCCTTGAAGATTTGGCTTCATTATATGTATGGAGTGCATTGTAAGATTTTCACTGATCACCATAGTTTGCAGCATTTTCTTAAGCAGAAGGATCTGAATTTGCGTCAGAGGAGATGGTTGGAGCTTCTCAAGGATTATGACCTCACTATTTTGTATCATCCGGGGAAGGCCAATGTAGTGGCCGATGCCCTAAGTCGTAGAGCGGAGAGTTTGGGGAGTCTAGCCAACCTTCCAGTAGCCGAGCGGCCATTAGCACTTAATGTTCAGGCTTTAGCGGGTCAGTTGGTGAGATTGTATCTATCAGAGCTCCCGCGGGTATTGGCTTGTGTAGCTTCCAGGTATTCTCTTTATGATCAAATTAGAGCATGCCAGTATGATGATCCATACTTGCTCGTTCTATAGGACAGGGTCTGTCGCGGTGATGCCACGGATGTGGTTATTGGTGATGGTGGGGTCATGACGATGCAGGGCCGAATTTGCGTGCCCAATGTGGATGGACTTCGAGATTTGATTCTAGCTAAGGCCCATAGTTCGCGGTATTCAATCCATCCTGGTGCCGCAAAGATGTATCAGGATCTAAGGAAGCATTATTGGTGGAGGCGGATGAATAGGGATATTGTTGATTTCGTGGCTCGGTGTCTCACCGGTCAGCAGGTCAAGCATGAGCATTAGAGACCAGGTGGATTTTTTCAGAGATTAGATATTCCGTAGTGGAAGTGGGAGTGAATCACCATGTACTTTGTTGTTGGGATCCCACAAACTTCGAGGAGGTTTGATGCTATATGGATTATTGTGAATCGGCTGACCTACTCCGCGTACTTCATTCTTGTTGGTACTACTTATCCTTCTGAGCAGTTAGCTGATATTTATATCTGGGAGATTGTCCGATTGCATGGGGTTCCAGTTTCTATCATTTCTGACAGAGGTACACAGTTCACATCTTAGTTTTGGAGAGCCGTACAGAGAGAGTTGGATACTCAGGTCGAGTAGAGCACAATGTTTCATCCTCAGACTGACGGGAAGTCAGAGCATACTACTCAAACTTTGGAGGATATGTTGCGTGCCTATGTCGTTGATTTTGGGGGTTCATGGGACTAGTTTCTGCCACTCTCGGAGTTTTCATATAATAATAGTTATCAGTCGAGTATCCAGATGGCTCTGTATGAGGCTTTATATGGTAGGAGGTGGAGATCTCCGATTGGTTAGCTTGAGCCGGGCGAGGTTAGGCTATTGGGCACGGACCTGGTTCAGGATGCGTTTGATAAGGCAAAGTTGATTCAGGAGCGGCTTCGCACAGCGCAGTGTAGGCAGAAGAGTTATGTGCATCGGAAGGTATGTGATGTGTCTTTCATGGTTGGGGAGAAGGTGCTGCTGAAGGTGTCAACCACGAAGGGTGTTATGAGGTTCGGGAAGAGGGGAAAGCTGAGTCCCAGGCTCATTTGGCCATTTGAGGTGCTTCAGAGGGTTGGGGAGGTTGCTTATAGACTTGCCTTGCCTCCCAGCTTATCGGGTATTCATCCGGTGTTCCATGTGTCGATGCTCCGGAAGTATGTTGGTGACCCGTCCCATGTTTTGGACTTCAGCATGGTTCAGCTCAAGGGTAATATGTCACATGAGGTAGAGCTAGTGGCTATTTTGGGTCGTCAGGTCAGAAAGATGAGGTCTAAGGATATAGCTTCAGTGAATGTTTAGTGGAGAGGGAAGCGGATGGAGGATGCCACCTGGGAGACCAAGCGGGAGATGCAGAGCAGGTATCCTCACTTATTCAAGACTCCAGGTATGTTTCTAGACCCGTTCGAGGACGAACGTTTGTTTAAGAGGGGGATGATGTAACGACCTGGCCTGTTGTTCCATGTAACCCCGTTTCTGCTTTATCATATGTTTCTTATCCTATTTATGTTGTGTTGGGTTGGTTGGTTTCGACATCATTTGCAAAATTTAGAAGTTTCAAAGTTCATAGGCTTGAATTTGACGTAATTTTGGCGTTTTTGCGTTGTTTTTGGTGTTTCGAAGGCTCGACTAAGTTTGAATGATGATATGGGGTGTGTTGGTAGGATTGGTTGAGGTCCTAGGGGCTGGCTGGTTTTCTAGTGTTTTAGCAGCAGTGGATTATTCATTGCAATCACGTGGATTCATCCGCGATCGCGTAGAGTAAAAGATTGGGGCAGTCAGTTTGTTCTATGCGATCACGTAGTAAGGATAGAGATCACATAAGTTGGGCAGGTGAAGCAGTGCGGTCACGTGGTGTATTGTGCAATCGCATAGAAGAAAAAGGGGGCACGTGAGGTTGTTGCAATTGTTCTTCCCGACCGCGTGAATGGGTACGCGATCGCATAAGTCACGAAGTTGAAGCTTCAGGATCGCGTTGTTAATGGTGCGATCGCAATTTGTTAAATTTGTAGGTTGTCAGTTTGTTCTTCGCGATCGCGTTGGTGGTCTCGCGATCACAGTTTGATATTTAGTGCTTGGCAGAATGTTTTAAAAGGACATTTTTGCGAGATTAGTTCATTTTTCCTCCATTATTGAATGAGTTGAGAGCTCTTTGAGAAGTTTTGAAGAGGAAATCGAAGGGAATCACTTGGAGGTAAGGTTTTCAACTTCGTAACACGCTTCTAAATCGTTTTCTAAGTAATTAACCGGAAATTTTTTGAATTTAAACCCAAAATTGGGGAGATTAGGTGCATGAGAATTGGGAATTTCGTTTGATGATTTGAGTGGGAAATTGTGGTCCGATTTTGGTGTTCTTGGTATGTATAGAATCATGGGAGGACGAGGATTCTAGTGATGTAAATTTTATCAAATTCCGAGACGTGGGATTGGGGCTCGGGGCTCGGGTTTGGCCGAATTTCGAGAATTGTTTCTAAATTGATAGTTTTCAATTGGGTTTTGTTCCTTTAGCATATATTGATGATATTAATCTGGTTTTAGTCAGATTCAGAGCAATCGGGAGCCAATTCGAGGGGCAATAGCATCACGGATTAGTATTGTAGCCCGGTAGAGGTAAGTAATGGCTATAAATTATGTTCTCAGGGTATGAAACCCCGGACGTCATATTTCTCACATTTTTTATAATGGCGCACATGCCGGATGACGAGTATGTGGCGTGCACTGATTTTTGGATTGGAATTGGTCCTCTCCGCAACAACTATTGAGTTGCGTATTTTACTCTAAATCATATGTTAAATTGTGTTCTAAAAACTATTGCTATATTTGGGATATAAGCCATGTTTGGGGCCTCGTGCTGACTTGTTTGGACTCCTTGGGGCTTTTTACAGCTATTTCCTCACTGTTGATTTATGATTTACACTCAGTCATATTATGGTTAACGGATTTCGAAACACAGCCTTATTTACACTATTTTGAAATATAAAATGATGCTTTTAGGTCGAGTACCCCATTTTAATGATATGCCCGAGGAGCTTTTGTGAGTTTCTGACTGAGTGAGGCCGAGGGCCTGATTTGTGAGGATATGATATGCCACGAGGTGGCTTGATATTAGCGCTTGGGCTGAAGGAGCCCCTCCGGAGTTTGTACACACCCCCAGTGAGTGCATTCCCATTAGGAGGCATCAATAATAATGTGGTTGCCTGAGGGGCTGACACTGAGTGGCTATAAAGTATGTTGAGTGATGTTCTGCCCGATCGGCGATTTATGATTCATGTCTTTTCCTGAGGGGCTATTTATAACTGCAATTGGCTTTTAAGGCATGCTGATTTCATATATATATATATATATGTATGTATATACTGTTGGAAAGAAAGGATATGCATATTGTGAACTGATGATTTGATTTTATGTGTTTATTACTGCTTACACTTGATTTATTTTCATTACTACTGAGTTGGCATACTCACATTACTCCATGCACCCCTGTGTGTAGATACAGGTGCTGATACCGAGCGTTAGCCATCTATTTCGTGTGGAGCCAGAGCTCGAGACATAGAGGTAGTTGTTCAGCTTCCGCATCATCTCTGTTTTCCCTTCTTATGTTATACCTAGTTATTCATTCGGAGGTTTTGTATTATAGAAGTAGACTTTTGTGTATATTCCTTAGATGCTCATGACATGTTGACTCCGGATTTTGGGGAAGGTTTAGACTGTTAAATTATTTATTTTGCCTAATGGATTCAGTAATTCTATATATGTTTATGGACTGTTGAAATGGTTGGGATTTTAGAAGGAAGTTGTAAGTATGTGATTGGTGGCTAGCCTAGTTCCGTGATAGGCATCATCACGGCCGGTTTAGGATTTAGGGTCGTGACAGGCCAACATAATTCGGTCGAGGGTGGTAGAGAAACTCGGGTTGCTCGACCAGATCATGCGTGCCTCTCGAGTACTGAATTGATTGAACATGGCGAGCGAGACAATGAAAGGGTAAATCATCCTCCCAGTCAAAGTGGCTGGTACAATTCAAGATACGAAGTTTCATGTCATCGAAGGTGACATGAGATACAATGCATTGCTGGGAAGGCCATGGATTCACAATATGAGGGTGGTGCCGTCAACCCTTCATCAAATGATGAAGTTTCCTACGAAGGATGCAGTAAAAACAATATACGGAGAGTAGCACGTAGCAAAAGAAATCTTCGCAGTGCACGATGTGGCTCCGACACCTTCTACATTGAAGGAGCCAAAAAACAAGCAGACAGCCGAGTAACAATCACTAACTGCATCCTTGTACGAACGAATGAAGGACTGTTCCCCGTCCTCGAAACGGATAACCAAAGCATATCGAGGTTCGAACACCACCACAACTAAGGTACAATCCTCTCCTTCTTTCCTTCACACCTTACACTAACCTATGTGCAGGTGTTCGATTGAAAGGAATGGAAGCACCCTCCATCTTGGAGGCCTTAGGTTTTAAAGCATGCGTTGGACTCTTTTTCCCTAACGTCGGATTTTATCCCAAATGGGTTTTACCGATGAGGTTTTGAACGAGGCAACACCCATATGCTACCTGAGGAGAACTCACCAAGTATTCAAGGCTTCTCTTCGATCAACCTCAAATACTGAGGGGCATCCTCCTGGGAGATCACTAAAATATGCCAAAGAGGGCCTTGACAGGAGAACAATTTACGTGACCAAACGGTCGAATAAATTGTGTCCACATAGAATAATCGAACCCTCGATGGTGAAACATGTATACTTGTACCAAGTAATCATATAAGAATCTTTTATCATCAAAACACTTCGCGCGTCAAAGAAATTTGCTATTTTCACAAGATACGGCCCCAGGGCCAGAAATTTACCGACCACTCGGGAACTTTCCTTTATAGTCACTCCATCGAGTCACCAAAAACTCGAATCCATAAGACCTTAGGACCGGAAACTTCAAACTCATAAGCCCTGCATGAAGCAGTATCAACAATATGAGCCGTCCACGATGCAATATCAACCCCGACTCGGGGACTGTCCTCGATAGTAACTCTATCGAGTCACCAAAAACCCGAAGCCATAAGACCTCAGGGCCGGCAACTTCGAATTCATAAGCCCTCCATGAGGAAATATCAACTCTGACTCAGGGATTGTCCTCGACAATCGTCTCATATCCATTTGACCTCAAGGCTGGCAACTTCAAACTCATAAGCCCTCCATGAGGCAACATCAAAATTGTAAGACCTCAAGCAAGGCATGTACAAATTTGTAAGACCTTAAAAAGGCATAATCCCGATATTAGAGTCATGGCTATATATCGAACTTGTAAGACCCCTAAAAAGGCATACCCTCGATATAGACACCATGGTTGTCTCACTCGAGGACTAAAAGGCTACAACCAAATACAATAACCACCGCCATAAGGCTCTGGCCAAACTAACGCGACTTGGAGACATATGACTGTTGCCATAAAATCACAGGCCTCCAATTGCTTCGAACAATCATAGAAAAGAATAGATTAAAGGTCATACCGACCTAATACATAAGAGCCCAAGTCGCCAGCTACATCAAAGTTCGTACCGGCCTAAAGCATAATAGCCCTAGTCTCCAGCTACACCAATAGTCGTACTAACCTAACGCGTAAGAGCCCAAGTCGCCAGCTACAGGTCATACTGACCCAAAGCGCCTCAGGGACGATTTAAACTAAGGGTCGATGAGCTCAAGTTGAAACCCAACTCGAAATCTGAGCCCGAAACGGTTAACTAAATGGCCTCAGAGCCAAATGCGTAAGAGCCCAAGTCGCCAGCTACACTAAAGGTCGTACGAACCTAATGCGTAAGATCCCAAGTTGCCAGCTACAGGTCGTACAAACCCAAAGCGCCTCAGGGCCAATTTAAAAACCTAAGGGTCGATGAGATCGAATCGAAACCCAAATCAACAACTGAGCCCGAAAAGGTTAATTAAAGCGCCTCAGGGCCAAATGCGTAAGAGCCCAAGATGACAGCTACACCCAAGGTCGTACCGACCTAATGCGTAAGAGCCCAGGTCGTACAGACCCAAAGCGCCTCAAGGATGATTTAAAACCCTAAGGGCCGATGAGCTCAAGTGGAAACCCGATTCAAAGGCTTAGCCCGAAACAATTAACTAAAGCGCCTCATGGCCAAATGCATAAGAGCCCAAGTCGCCAGCTACACAAAAGGTTGTACCGACCTAACGGGTAAAAGCCCAAGTCTCCAGATACAGGTCGTATAGACCCAAAGCGCCTCTGGGCCGATTTAAAAACCTATGGGTTGATGAGCTCGAGTCGAAACTCGACTAGGAGACTAAGCCCGAAAACGGTTAACTAAAGCGCCTGAGGGAAAAATGTGAAGATCCCAAGTCGCCATCCTAAAAATCCTCAGATCCAATTTATAACCCCAAGGGTTTCATCTCAAAGTCCAATTCAACGGGCTAACTATCGACAAGGAAACCAGAGAAACCAAAGAATATTATATATATATATATATGTGTGTGTGTGTGTATTACAAATACATATTTACAACGCTCCCACATGAGCCTTATGTGAACAACAAAGTAGAAAAACTAGTCTGCTCTAGGGAGAAACTCCCTCAGAAGCCTTCAAATACCAGCATCGGCACCGGAAGAAAGGAAAAACTCGGCGTCGATCTCATCCGCCTTGTCCTGCTTTATCTCTTCCAAGAGATCAAAGCCCCTAGCTTGAATCTCTTCGAGAGTCTCCCTCTGAGACCTACACTGGGCATACTCATTTCCCATCCTCTCTCTATCAACAGCTCCTTTCAGCTCAGCCCGAGCATCAAAACATCTTTCAAATAAATGACCACTTTCTTATCAGCCCTCGCTCGAACTTCTTCAGCTTCAGCCCGGACGTCCACAACCTCGGACTTCATATCCAAAAGATCAGTCTCGAGCTTGGCAATCCTACTCGTCTGAATCGAGCTACTTTCTCAAGAATTATGAAGTCGTACCTCGAGGGTAGAGGCCTTGTCTAAGGCATTCCTTTGGGCCGCAACATGAATGCCTATTTGCGCCTTCAATGCATGACATTCGAAATTTGATTGCCCGACCTCGTCCCAAAGGTCTTCCAGCGTTTCTGTTTTTCTCTGAAGGTGAAGCATATAAACATTAGTTTCCAAAAGCGGGAAAGAAACATGGACCCCTTCAGGATAAGGGTTACCTGACGCTCGAGATTGCCTTCGTAGTTTAGACTCCAATGCATCTCCGATCAAATATTTATCAATTCTTTCGTCTTCTTATTGAAAAGAAGCTTGAGATATTTTTCCTTGCCCAAAGCTTCCCGCAACCTGGTCTCACAACGAAGCAGCTCTAACTTGAGCTTGTCAAAAACCTACGGAAAAGAAGCTTCAGTTCAAAGAAGGAAGATTCATAGCTGAAAAGCCAACAAGGCCGATCAAAATTCACCTCAAAAAAAAGTCGCTGAGCCTCCTCAAATGTTGAGCATGCGTCTAATGGCCTGGCCACATCGGCCCCAGTTGAACCGCTCTCGGTACGAGCATGACCACTCGAGACCCTACTTGGTTCGGGCGGCCCCTAGCCCCGAGTGTCCCTCAAAGGTACTTCGAGGGAAGAAGTAGACAATGGTTTAGGACTCTTTCTCCTTCCCTCTCGAGGAACCTCTCCCTCAAAACTAGAGGTCTCAGTTCTAGCGAAATCGGCAACCTCGGGAGGCCCCATGGCTCGAGCCGTAGACGAAGAACCATCCTCCCGAGGAGAGTTGAAGTCCACGGAGTAACTAACGCATAGGAAGTCCTCTTCGGCGATGACATCTCTGTTGTGTCTCTGGGAATTCCCCGCCTCAATGAGAATGTCCTCAACCACTGATGTGTGGCTAGAATTCGTGATTTTAAGCATTATATACCTCGCATTTTATGTGC
>ML350369.1:0-11389 GCA_005239505.1 Nicotiana paniculata | reverse complement strand
GGAATATTTACACTAAAATAGTATAACATTTGAGTGTGGTCAAAAATTAGTTGTTCACAATCCTGAATCGGTAAAATTAGTCATTGCATCAATGAATCACCATTAAAAGGCTGAAATTTTTTATTTGATGTGGACAATCCCTCAAAAAAGAAAAAACTAAAGATGATATTCATTTTAATTTTTTGTAGTGAAGCTTTTATTGAAGAAAAATAGTTGTCTATTTTGATTCTCAATTAAGGTTATTTTTCAGCAGTTTTAATGGGGAAGGAGACATATGTTAGTAGATTTAGGAGATATAGTGATGTTTGGGAAGCCAGACCATTAATTTATTTAAAGTATTTTTATGGAGAATAGGTGCACCATTGTTGTACAGTGAAGAGCTTGAAAGCCTCTAATAGAGATGCAAAGAAAAAAAAAAAGAGAAATAGAAGGACACGACAGTTTTCATTACCACTGCATATTTTAGCCAAAAGTAGATGAAATAGGACAAGTAATAATCCCACTTGAAGACCTGGAAGATAATATTTATCCATGGAACTGAGAGAAGAGAACTTCTGCAACCTTATGTTGGGGGAAAGAAAAGAAAAGAAAGGGAACGGGGATGGGGATATGGGGTGTTGGGTGGTTATTTGAGATTTTTTTTTATTCTTTTTCTCTTTTATTTTCATTTTAAATTACTTAAGCAAAAAAGCTTTCACGCGTCTGATTTGCGTGATATGTACACACTATTATCACATCACACATATTGTTGCCACATAAACTTGGTCAATAGTCAAAGGTGTTTATTGGTATTCGTTTTGCCAAGTACAAATGCTTAAATGAAAAACTTGTACGTTCATTTACAGGATTGACAAAGGGCTACAAATTTACAATATTCAAAATATTTACAACAATATGTACTAGTGTCATGAAATACTTTATAGTTTTAGTTCTAATATTCTCCCTTTTCCAATGAATTTAAGATCGTAGTAAATGTGCCTAAACCGCTGCACTACATCGAGGGTCTATTTAGAAAGTCACTTGGTAATTGAAATTTGTGTAATTACTAAGGTAGTAAATATACAGCCTCGTAATTACACAATATAGTAATTATGATAACATGTTTGTTTGTCATAACGCATTACAGAGTAATTACAAGAGCACTGTTTGGTTGCACAAGTGTAATTACACAGTTAGATTAAATTTTAAATAAATTTATCAAAATTTAAAATCTAATATAATAAATATATGCCTATATATGATTTATTATAAGTATAAATGATATTAGATTTGGTATTTAAGATGCATATTTTTTCTTGAATATAAATTAATTAGTAATCATATATTTATAACAAATATTTAAATAAAATTAATATATATATATATATATGTATATATATATGTATATATATATATATATATATATATATGTATGTANATATATATATATATATATATATATATATATATATATATATATATATATGTATGTATGTATTCCAAATAAATAATATTTTGTTTAATTAATTATAGAAACTAAAAATATACGTGTTGTAAGAACATCATGGAATGCATGTTTGATCAAATAAATTAATATTTATAAATATAATATTATAACATTATTCAAATATTTGACTAAACTAATCTATCAATTCTGACTAAAAATGAACTACATGCAATGTCAAATAACAAGTCAATACTGTTAAAATAAGTAAATTGGAACCATTGTAACGATCCGGCCGATCGTTTCGGGAGTTGTAGCCCCGTTCCCTCATTTACTTCTCATTTTGTGCTTTACTGTTGTTCTATCACTTACCGGGTAAGGTGGTTAGGGTCCAGAAAGATTTCGGAATGAATTGAGACACTTAGTCTCATAATTGAAAACTTAAGTTGAAAAAGTTAACTGGATGTTGACTTATGTGTAAACGGCCCCAGATTTGAATCTTGATGGTTCTGGTAGCTTCGTTGGGTGATTTTTGACTTAGGAGCGTGTCCGGATTGTGTTTTGGAGGTCCCTAGTGGAATTAGGCTTGAAATGGCAAAAGTTGAATTTTTTTTTGGAAAATTTGACTGGTGGTGGACTTTTTGATATCAGGATCGGATTGTGATTCCGGAAGTTGGAGTAGGTCTGTAGTGTCATCTGTGACTTGTGTGCAAAACTTGGGGTCAATCGGACGTGATTTGATAGGTTTCGGCGTCGGCTGTAGGGATTGGAAGTTTCAAAGTTCATTAAGCTTGAATGTATGTGTGATTTGTGTTTTTGATGTTTTTGGAGGTAGTTTGAGGGTTCGGCTAAGTTCGTATGATGTTATGGGACTTGATGGAATGTTTGGTTGAGGTCCAGAGGGCCTCGGGTGAGTTTCGGATGGTTGGCGTATCATTTTTGGACTTGGCATGTTGGCTGAAGATTTCTGGGTTTTGTTGGTTCTAGTTTCCTCTTACGCTTTCGCGAGAATGGTATCGCGTTCGCGAAGTGTAAATGGAGGCTGAGGAAGGTTTGTTCTTTGTGTTCGTGAAGGTCCGGAGGAGAGTGCACCACGAACGCAAGAAGGGTGACGCGTTCGCGAAGAAGAGAAGAGGCAACTGGGGACCCCATGCATTTGTTCTATGCGTTCGCGGAGGTGAGGTCGCGTTCGTGGTGAGAGGGGTCAATAAAGGTTCTCGTTCGCGAGTGGTTCATCACATTTGCAAAGAAGGGATTCTTGGTCAGAGGCAATTGTGCTTCACGAATGCGAGAGTGCTTCCGCGTTCGCAAAGAAGGCGTACCTTGGCAGAATAAAAGATTAAAAATGACGGTTTTGAGTTCATAACACAAAATTGAATTGGGAGCTCGGTAGAAGGCGATTTTTTGAGAGATTATTGCGTGGGTGTGAGATAAGTGATTCTTATTTAGTTTTTGTTAATTTCCATGATTATTCCTTTGATTCCATCATTTAATTTGTGATTTGGGGTGGGAAAATTAGAGAAAATGGAGAAAAGTTCTTAGGCTAGATTTTATACGTTTTGAATGGAATTTTGATATCGGATTTGAGTAAATTTGGTATGGTCAGACTCGTGGTTGAATGGGCTTTTGGGTTTTGTGAAATTTTTTGGATTTCGAGTCGTGGGCCCGGGGGCCAGTTTTGAGCCGATTTTGGATTTTTGATTAAAACTTCGTATTTTTCTTATGGAATTGATTCCTTAGCCCGTGTTAATTGTATTGTATTGTTTGTGACTAAATTCGAGATGTATGGAGGTTGATTTGCGAGGCAAAGGCGTATTGGAGTAGGGATTTTTCTCGGATTGAGGTAAGTAACAGTTCTAAATCTGGTTCTGAGGGTACGAAACCTCATGTTATGTGTATTGTGACTGGTTGGAGGTGACACACATGCTAGGTGATCGATGTGTGGCACGTGCACCGTAGGAATTGTGGCTTGGTCCATTCCATGGAACTATGAAGTCGAATAATTTGTTGATTAGCTATATGCTCCCCATGTGTTAAAGAAATTTGACTACAAATCATGTTAGAAATCATGTTTAGGCTATGTGTTGGTACTTTTGGGACCCACAGAGGCCTTGTACTTGTTGAATTACCTGTCATTGGTTGTTTGCACTCTGTCCCATATTCTACTTGCCTATCATATCTCAGTCTCTATTATTTCTTGTTAATACATTATATTATTATTGTTTTGGCTAAATTTCTTTCATAATTTCTGAGAGCCCGAGAGACTAGAGAGACTGATGACTGAGCGAAGACGAGGACCTGATTGTGAGGATATTTATGGGATCAGGTTGCACGCCGCAACATGTTTCATTGATTTTATGCCATGATTTGGCTTGATATAACTCTAGGGCTGAATGATCCTCTCTGGAGTCTGCACACACCCCCAGTAAGTGCGGGTACCTACTGAGTGGGAATGCTGAGTGCCAAGTGTCGAGAACTGAGAGGAATGAGTGACTGTGAGGAATGAGAGATGGTGAGGTTGGAGTGAATGGGAGGACCGAGTGGCTGTTGCTCTGAGAGGCTGCATTTGATCTCATTGTTGTTGCACTTAGCTGCCATATATCACTGCTTTGAAATTTTTCGAGAGATTTTTCATCCGATTTTTACTTAATATGAATAAATTGATTTGACTTAAACTGCCGGACTTGAAAGCATGCCTACTTTCTTTTGTTGAGATTACTGAAATTGAACTATAACTGTGTAGCTCGTCACTATCTTTCAGTTCCTTATTTGGTATTGTTACTTATCGAGTTGGTTGTACTCACGCTACAGCCTGCACTTCGTGCGCAGATTCAGGTGCTTCTTGGCATTGTGGGTGTTGATATTGTGCACATCTATATCATTGGAGACTTGGAGGTAGCTGCCCGGCGTTCGCAGTCCTTGTTTCTCCTTCCTTATCTTTTCTTTTATTATTTTTAGATTCAAACTTTCATAGTCATTACTTTTCTAGACTGGTGATGTGTAGGTGCTCATGAGCTCAGTGACACCATGATTTGGGAGTTTTTCGTATTTATGTTTTGGGCTTTACCCTATTTATGAGAATTTTATCATTTAAAAACTACTTTGACTCATTTTGTTAACTGTTGGGAGATATTTTGGTAATGTAGGCTTGCCTAGTACCACGGTAGGCTCCATTACGACAGGTTAGGGTTTTGGGTCATGACAAGCAGGTATCAGAGCCTAGGTTACATAGGTCTCACGAGTCATGAGCAGGTTTTGTAGAGTCTTGCGGATCTGCCTCTACGTTGGTGGGCGATACTATTATTGTGGATATGCCCCGTGAGTTCTTAGTTTCATCGATTCATGTTTCTACGCTGGTGGGCGATACTATTATTGTGGATCGTGTATATCTAACGTGTGTAGTGACTATTGGGAGTCTGGAGACTAGAGTTGATCTCTTATTGCTTAGTATGGTCGATTTTTACATGATCATGGGTATGGATTAGTTGTCTCCATGCCATGTTGTTCTAGATTGGCACGCTAAGACCGTGACGTTGGTGATGTCGGGGTTGTCGAGGATTGAGTGGAGAGGTTCTATAGACTATGCTCCCAGCAGAGTGATTTCATATTTGAAGGCCCGACGGATGGTTGGGAAACGTTGTTTATCTTATTTGGCCTTTGTGAGGGATGATAGTGATGATGCTCCCACTATTGTTTCTGCTCTGATGGTGCGGAAGTTTCCGGATGTGTTTCCTGGTGACCTGTCGGGCATGCTGCCCGACAGGGATATTGACTTCGGTATTGACTTGGTGTCGGGCACTCAGCCCATTTCTATACCACAATATTGCATGGCACCAGCTGAGTTGAAGGAATTGAAGGAGCAACTCAGGAACTCCTTGATAAGGGGTTTATTTGGCCTAGCTTGTCACCTTGGGGTGCACCAGTTCTATTTGTGAAGAAAAGGATGGTACTATGAGGATTTGCATTGATTATAGACAGTTGAACAAAGTTACAATCAAGAAAAAGTATCATTTGCCGCGTATTGATGATCTATTTGACCAGCTTCAGGGAGAGAGGGTGTTCTCCAAGATTAATTTGAGGTCTGGGTATCACCGGCTAAAGATTTGGGACTCGGATATTCTAAAGCCAACACTCAAGACTCGTTATGGTCATTATGAGTTCCTTGTAATGTCTTTTGGACTGACCAACGCCCCAGCAGTATTCATGCATCTGATGAACAATTTTTAGCCTTCTCTCGACTCGTTTGTTATAGTGTTCATTGATGATATCCCAGTGTACTCTCGCAGCCAGGAGGAGCATGCCTAACATTTGAGGATTGTGTTACAGCGGTTGAGAAAGGAAAAGATTTATGCCAAGTTCTCCAAAGTGTGAGTTTTATCTCAGTTCAGTGGAATTCTTGGGGCATGTGGTGTGCAGTGAGGGTATTCAGGCGGATCCGAAGAAGATAGAGGTAGTTCAGAGTTGGTCCAGATCGTCCTCGGCTACGGAGATTCGGAGCTTTCTCGGCTTGGCCGGTTATTACGGTCGCTTCATTCAGGATTTCTCGTCTATTGCATCGCCCTTGACCAAATTGACCCAGAAAGGTGCTCCTTTCAGGTAGACAGATGAGTTCGAGGAGAGCATTCAAAATCTCAAGACTGCCTTGACCACATCTCCAGTTCTCGTTTTGCCTTCAGCTTCAGGCTCATATACAGTATATTGTGATGCTTCTCGGATCGGTATTGGGTGTATCTTGATGCAAGAGGATAGAGTGATTACTTATGCTTCACGCCAGTTGAAACCTCATGATAAGAACTACCCTGTTCATGATTTCGAGTTAGCTGCCATCGTTCATGCATTGAAGATTTGGAGGAATTATCTCTACGATGTGTCTTATGAGGTTTTTACGGATCATCGGAGCCTCCAACACTTGTTCAAACAATAGGATATAAATTTGAGGCAACGAAAATGGTTGGAGCTGCTAAAGGACTATGGTATCACCATTTTGTATCATCTCGGGAAGGACAATGTGGTAGCCGATGCCTTGAGTAGAAAGGTGGTGAGTATGGGTAGTCTTGCATTCATTCCCATTGGAGAGAGACCTATTGCAGTTAATGTTCAGACTTGGGCCAACCAGTTCGTTATATTGGACATTTCATAGCCCAGTCGGTAACTAGCTTGTGTGGTTTCTCGGTCTTCCTTATATGATCGCATCAGATAACGCCAGTATGATGATCCTCATTTGCTTGTCCTTAAGGACATGGTTCTACACGGTGATGCGAGATATGTGACTATTGGGGATGATGGGGTATTGAGGATGTAGGGTTGGATTTGTGTGCCCATTGTGGTGGCTACATGAGTTGATTCTCGAAGAGGCCCACAGTTCGCGATATTCTATTCATCCGGGTGCCGCAAAGATGTATCAGGACTTGAGGCAGCACTATTGGTGGAGGAGAATGAAGAAGGATATAGTGGGGTTTGTAGCTCGGTGCCTTAATTATTAGCAGGTGAAGTATGAGCATCAGAGACTCGTTGGATTGCTTCAGATTTTAGAGATTCCAGAGTGGAAGTGGAAGTGGATCACCATGGATTTAGTAGTTGGGCTCCCACGGACTTCAAGGAAGTTCGATGCTATTTGGGTGATTGTGGATCAGCTGGCAAAGTCCGCGCACTTCATTCCAATTGGTACTACCTATTCTTCGGAGCGGTTGGCTGAGATTTACATCCGAGAGATTGTCATCCTTCACGGTGTGACAGTGTCCATCATTTCTGATCGAGACACGCAGTTTACACCACAGTTCTAGAGAGTAGTACAACGAGAGTTGGGCACCCAGGTTGAGTTGAGCACAACATTTCACCCTCAGACGGAAGGTCAGTCCGAGCGCACTATTTAGATATTTGAACACATGTTATGCACTTGTGTCATTGATTTTGGGGGTTCTTAGGATAAGTTTCTGCCGCTCGCGGAGTTTGCCTACAACATCAACTACCAGTCGAGCATCCAGATGGATCCATATGAGGCTTTGTAAGGGAGACAGTGTAGATCTCCGGTGAGTTGGTTTGAGCCGGGTGAGGCTAGACTATTGGGTACTGACTTGGTTCAGGATGCATTGGACAAGGTTAATTGATTCAGGAGCGGCTTCGCACGGCGCAGTTTACACAGAAGAGCTATGCCGACAGGAAGGTCCATGATGTTGCTTACATGGTTGGGAAGAAGGTCCTACTGAAGGTTGAACCCATAAAGGGTTTTATGAGATTCGTAAAGAAGGGCAAGTTGAGCCCTTGGTACATTGGGCCATTTGAGGTGCTTCGCTGGATTGGGGAGGTGGCTTACGAGCTTGACTTTCTACCTAGTTTGTCGGGTTTGCATCCAGTATTTCATGTTTCTATGCTCCAGAAGTATATCGACAACCTTTCCAATGTTTTGGATTTCAGGACGGTTTAATTGGATGCTGATTTGACTTATGATGTGGAGCCAGTGTCCATTTTAAATCGGTAGGTTCGAAAATCGAGATCAAAGGATATAGCTTCAGTGAAGGTGCAGTGGAGAGGTCAGCCAGTTGAGGAGGCTACTTGGGAGACCGAGCAGGAGATGCGGAGCAGACACCTATTTGAGACTCTAGGTATGTTTCTAAACCCGTTCGAGAATGAACGTTTGTTTAAGAGGGGGAGGATGTAACGACCCGAACTGTCATTTCAAGATTTGATGCCATGTTCCCCCATTTACAATTCATTTTGTGCTTTACTGTTATTTTATAACTTAACGGGTTAGTTGGTTCGGGTCCGGAAGGATTTCGGAATGAATTGAGATACTTAGTCTCATAATTGAAAACTTAAGTTGGAAAAGTTGACCGGATGTTGACTTATGTGTAAACAATGCCGGATTTAAATTTTGATGGTTCCATTAATTTCGTTGGGTGATTTTAGAGTTAGGAGCGTGTCCCGATTGTGTTTTGGAGGTCCGTAATGGAATTAGGCTTGAAGTGATGAAAGTTGAATTTTTTTTGAAAAATTTGACCGGGAGTGAACTTTTTGATATCGGGGTTGGATTGGTATTCCAGAAGTTGGAGTAGGTTCGTCATGTCATTTGTGACTTGTGTGAAAAATTTGGGGTCAATCGAACGTGATTTGATAGATTTCGGTGTCGATTGTAGGAATTGGAAGTTTCAAAGTTCATTAGGCTTGAATCTATGTGCAATTTGTGTTTTTGATGTTGTTTGAGGTGGTCTTCAACTAAGTTCGTATGATGTTATGGGACTTTATGATATGCTTTGTTGAGGTCCCAAGGGCCTCGGGTGAGTTTCGGATGGTTGGCGAATCATTTTTGGACTTGGCATGTTGGTTGAAGATTTCTAGTTTATTCTGGTTCTTGTTTCCTCTTACGCGTTCACGAGAATGGTCACGCGTTCGCGAAGTGTAAATGGAGGCTGAGGAAGGTTTGTTCTTCGCATTCGCGAAGAAGAGGACGCATTCACGAACGTTCGGGAGGATACCGCGAACACGAAATGGGTGACGCGTTCGCGAAGAAGAGAAGAGGCAACTGGGGACCACATGCATTTGTTCTACGCATTCGCATAGGTGAGGTCACGCTTGCGGTGAAAAGGGTCAGTAAAGATCCGCGTTCACGAGTGGTTCATTACGTTCGCGAAGAAGGGATTCTTCATCAGAGGCAATTGTGCTTCGCGAACGCGAGGGTGCTTCCTCGTTCGCGAGGGAGTCGTACCTGGGCAGAATAAAAGATTCAAAAAAATGAGGGTTTTGAGTTTATAACACAAAATTGAATTGGGAGCTCGATAGAAGGCGATTTTTTGAGATATTCTTGCATGGGTGTTTGAGTTAAGTGATTCCTATCTAGTTTTGGTTAATTTCCATGATTATGCCTTTGGCTCACTCATTTAATTTGTGACTTGGGGTGAAAAATTGGGGAAAATGGAGAAAATATCTTAGGCTAGATTTTTGAGGGTTGGAATGGGATTTTGATATCGGATTTGAGTAAACTTGGTATGGTTAGACTTGTGGTTGAATTGGCTTTTGGGTTTTTTGAATTTTGTTGGATGTCGAGAAGTGGGCCTCGGGGCCGGTTTTGAGCCGATTTCGTATTTTTTATTAAAACTTCGTAATTTTCTTATGGAATTGATTTCTTAGTTCGTGTTGATTGTATTGTATTGTTTGTGGCTAAATTCGAGACGTTCGGAGGCCGATTTGTGAGGCAAAGCCATATTGGATTAGGGATTTTGCTCAAAATGAGGTAAGTAACAGTTCTAAATCTGGTTCTGAGGGTACAAAACCCCATGTTATGTGTATTGTGACTTGTTGGATGTGACACACATGCTAGGCGACTATCGTGTAGGCGTGCACCGTAGGAATTGTGGCTTGGTCCATTCCATGGAACTATGAAGTCGAATAATTTGTTGATTAGCTATATGATGCCCATGTGTTAAAGAAATTTGACTGCAAATCATGTTAGAAATCATGTTTAGGCTATGTGTTGGTACTCATGGGACCCACAGAGGCCATGTACTAGTTGAATTACCTGTGATTGGATGTTTGCACTTTGTCTCAGATTCTACTTGCCTATCATATCTCAGTCTCAATTGTTCCTAATTGATACGTCATATTATTGTTGTTTGGGCTGAATTTCTTTCATAATTTCTTAGAGCCCGAGATAGTAGAGAGATTGGTGACTAAGTAAGGCAGAGGGTCTGATTGTGAGAATATTTATAGGATCGGGTTGCATGCCGCAGCATGTTTTATTTATTTTATGCCATGATTTGGCTTGATATAGCACTTGGGTTGAAGGAGCCCCTCCAGAATTTGTACACACCTCCAGTGAGCGCGGGTACCTACTGAGTGCGAGTGTCGAGTGTTGAGCGACTGAGAGGAATGAGTGACTGTGAGGAATAAGAAATGGTGTAGTTGGAGTGAATGGGAGAACTTCATGACTGTTGCTCTGAGTGGCTGCATTTGAACTCATTGTTGTTGCACTTAGCTGCCATATATCATTGCTTTGAAATTTTTCGAGATATTTTTCAACCGATTTTTGCTTAAACTTGACATGAATAAACTGATTTGACATAAATTGTTGGACTTGAAAGCATGCCTACTTTCTTTTGTGGAGATTACTAAAATTGAACTAAAACAGTGTAGCTCGTCACTATTTTTCAGTTTCTTATTTGGTATTGTTACTTACTGAGTTGGTTTTACTCATGCTAAACCCTGCACTTCGTATGTAGATTAAGGTGCTTCTGGGCACAGTGGGTGTTGATACTGTGCACAGCTGATCTTTCGAGATTTCAAGGTAGTTGCTTGGTGTTCGCAGTCTTTGTTTCTCCTTCCTTATCTTTTTCTTATTGTTTTTAGATCCAGACTTTCAAAGACATTACTTTTCTAGACTAGTGTTGTATAGATGCTCATGAGCTCAGTGACACCCCGATTTGGGAGCTTTCCGCATTTGTGTTTTTTGGTTTTACCATGTTTATGAGAATTTTTCACTTAAAAACTACTTTGACTCATTTTGCTAACTGTTGGGAGATATTTTAGAAATGTCGGCTTTCCTATTACCACATTAGGCGTCATCACGACAGGTTAGGATTTTGGGTCGTGACAGCCATAAATATAATACAATTTCGAAATCCGAAAAATAAAAAATAGTTTAACATATGTCAAATTCCAACATAATAAAAATAAGTTCTAATACAACTTAAGATTAGGAAACATAATAAGTTTATAACCTCATTCAACAACGAAGTTCTAATTTAATGACATCACTCATATATGCTAAGTTTTTTAATGACTTATTATTTCTAATATTAGCAAGTGTATTTTCAAAAACTAGAATAATAACGTAGTTATGCTAAATGAAGAAAAACGAAGAAAAAAAAACTGAAAACTGAAAACACAAAAAAAAGTAAAAATAAACTTTTTTTGAGTGGATTTGCGTGCAGGGAGGGGATAGGGTGGGTGGTGCAAAAAAAAAATAGCAAATTG